>JAJLXB010000027.1:0-209952 GCA_030571015.1 Ogataea sp. yHMJ1
CTATACTTTTCCGACCACCCCTATTCTTATCCGCTCTGTTCGAAACTACCTTCATCGACTGTATAACATACTTTGTACATTTGTATTTATAAATATGCTCTGTTCTACTTGTAAACTCATGGAGAAGAAGATTGTTTCCTTTTGTAAACGTTTGGTCTGTAGTTAATTTGGTATTGACTCCTGACGATGACTTCGTGATTAATTAGATAAGCTCGGTCTGCTTTAGCCCCAAATCTTTTTTTCTTTTGTTTTCGGCCGAAGACATTGAGCGATAATGCCTTAAGAGCTAGAGGATAAATATAGGAGTACATCCTTCCTCTTTCTGCCAGAGGTAAGATACCACCTATTTAACTTGCTGTCACAGTTCTAAGGTATCTTTCTGCTACTTACGACAATGACTATCGATTACAAGATACCCATATGGTTGGACTGTGATCCAGGACAGGACGACATTGTTGCAATTACCGTCGCTGCATTTAACCCCCACATTAACTTACTAGGTATTTCAACTACTCATGGAAACTCATCACTTGAGAATACAACATCAAATACCCTGAGATATCTTACAGCTATAGGAAAAACAGAAATCCCTGTTTACCCTGGTGCAGCAGTTCCAATAGATAGGGAACCTGATTACTGTCCCGAAGTTCACGGTGCTACTGGTTTAAATGGTTCTGATTTACTCCCACAAGCTTCCATTACTGCTAAGAAGAATGAAGACTTCTTTCCAAAGTTGATTGAAACGATTAATGAAAATGAAGGCAGTATCTGTATTTCTGCTATTGGCCCTTTGACGAATATGGCTCAATTTTTTAGAAAATACCCAGAGGCAAGAACTAGGATTAGATTTTTATCTATTATGGGTGCAGCATTTACAATTTTTAATCGTAAGAATTCAGCTGAATTCAACATTTCATGCGATCCGGTGGCAGCAAAGGAGATATTCAGTGATCCTATTTTGTCAAAGAAAATAATATTGGCACCATTAGATTTGACACAACATGCTAGAGCTACATTTGAAAGAAGAGAGAGATTATTAGGTAATTCGTCAACTTTCAGTAAATTAATATATCAACTTTTGACATCTATGAACGAAAGAATGAAGCTGAGGTTTGGTCCAGATTATCCAGGGCCAAGTCTTCATGATCCTGTTGCTATTGCAGCACTTTTACAATTCTGTAAGATAGATCAATCAATCAAATTTGAGTATAAAAAATACAATATTGACACTGTCATTGGAGGTGAAAATGACGGTGAAACAATCAAAGGAGAACCAGTTGAAGAAGGTATTTCTGTGCTGGAATCTATGAATATTGAAAGATTTTGGGAAGTCGTGTTTGAAGCTTATGAGGCGGCAGATAAGAATTCAGCTTTGTCTAAATGAAGGTTACAGTTTTCAAATTACGTATCCATTATATAGAGCTAATATTTTTAAAAGTATCAGAGAAACATAAATTCTCATGGAGTATAGTTTATCATACTAGATATCTATCATAAAAGCAGACTCGGCCGTAATTTGAGTAAGCGGTGCACACTCCAGATAATCATGCTCCAGATTTCCAGTTCGTGTGATTAAGTCGAAATGACTTCTTCTCTCCAGATTAGATCTCTACAATCCATATAATACAGAAAAATATACAATAAACTTGATGGGTAGATCCCAGCAGATTACATAATCCCGGACAATCCAAGAAAATAAGCCGCTTTGGGGTCTTAGAAAACACCGCTTCATGCTGCCGGTCTTCTGCCCCTTACTTCAGCTACCGCTCTTTTGCACACTCTATGGTACGATAGATACCGAATTTTAAATGGAATCGGATACCCAATCAGTGCCCCGCGTCCGTCCTGCATAATCCTAATCTGCCTACCGCTTTCTGCCGTGAACTAGAGTGGTTTTTGGCTCACAGAGTAACTCACGAGATTCTTCAACGGCCGCAATTCTGCT
This sequence comes from Ogataea sp. yHMJ1, assembly GCA_030571015.1. Taxonomy (NCBI): domain Eukaryota; kingdom Fungi; phylum Ascomycota; class Pichiomycetes; order Pichiales; family Pichiaceae; genus Ogataea; species Ogataea sp. yHMJ1. Next base: position 1,946 of record JAJLXB010000027.1, read on the forward strand.
CAAATGGCTTATGCGAGCGGCCGGGACCAAACTTCGGCCGCTTTTGGGCACCCCGGTTTACCACATGAGGCAAGTTTGTTCCTTGATATGGCAAGTAGACAACCCCTGTTTTCCACTTATAGCGAGAAATTTATAGTAGGATAATGTTAACCTAGCATTCAGTTGCATAAAAAAAATTTAAGGAGATTATTATCCTTCTAATCTATTACCGCTTATTGATAAGAAAATTGTAGATTAATTATCTGATATTGGGTAGGAGTCAATCAGATAACCAGACATTATATAATAACCTTGTTTTCCCATTTCTTTGTCACAGTATTTGTATTCTACTGATTATTTTGTTTTCAGTAAAGCTACTACTTTTTACAAGACTTTTATCTATCTTATCATGAGTACCGAAGGAGATAACGTTTCAGGTTCTGTAGCCGAAAAGGTTTCTGAAGAATACCACCAAACTGAAAACAGTGTCGATGAAGCTGCTCCTTTCATCGATGAACAGAGGATGTTCAGAAAAGTTGATTTTCACCTTTTAGTCCCAATGATAATCACTTATGGTTTACAATTCATGGATAAATTGGCTATTTCTTCTGCCTCTATCTTTGGTATGAGAGATGACCTGGGTTTAGTAGGAAAGCAATATTCCTGGACTTCTTCTGTCTTTTACTTTGGTTTCTTTTTAGGTAACATTTGTGTCGCAAGATTGGTAAATATTGTTCCAATCGGTAAATTTGTTTCTATTGCTGTTTGTTTCTGGGGTATCACATTAGCATGTACCGCCGCTTGTACCAATTACGCTGGTCTCTGTGTTGCCAGATTCTTCCTTGGTTTCTTGGAAAGTGCCGTTTCTCCATGTTTCCTCTTCATGACGTCTATGTGGTGGAAACGTGATCAGCAACCTTTAAGAACTGGTTTCTGGTTTGCTGGTAATGATGTTGGTGCTATTGTTGCTTCTTTCGCTTCTTTCGGTATTGGTCATATTACTAGTATGGCTGCATGGAAAGTCATCTTCATGATTTATGGTTTAGTTACTTTTGCATGGAGTTTTGCCCTCTACTTCTTATTACCAGATTCCCCAGAGACTTGTAGCTTCTTAACCGAAGATGAAAAGGCTTATTACAGAGAAGAAATGGTCCAATCTAAGATTGAACACAACTGGAGTTGGTCCCAAGCTAAACAAGCTGCATTGGATGTCAACATGTGGTTCCTTTCTTTTGCCACTGTTTTGTGTATCTTACCAAATGGTGGTATGATTTCTTATGGTCTTTTGATTTTAGATGCCTTTGGTTTCACCTCTATTCAATCTACTTTAGTCAATTTACCAGCTTCCATTCTTGCTTGGATTGCCATTGTCGCCACCGGTTACGTTGCATCTCATTACAAAAACCAAAGAGTCTGTATGATGTTTGTTGTTACTATTTTCTCAATTATTGGTGGTTGTTTATGTTACAAGGGTGCTTCTAAAGGTGTTAAGCTTACTGGTTACTACTTTTTAGCTATCCAACCAGCTGTTTTCCCTCAAGTGTTAGCCATGGCTGCTTCTAACTTCAGAGGTACTACAAGAAGAGCTATCATTAACTCTTTCCTTTTCATTCTCTACTGTTCCAGTAACATCGGTGGTCCACAACTTTTCTCCACTAACGATGCTCCACTCTATACCAATGCTTTTAGATCATGGATTATCTGTTTCTGTATTTTATGTGGTTTATGTGCTGCTATTATCGCCAAGTACAGATATGACAACAAGAAGCAAGAAGAAAAGGACCAATCCGTTGTAGTAGATTCTGACAACGTTGCTGAGTTCTACGACCCAACCTTCAGATACCGTTACTGAATGTATAAGATTTTCAAATCCAGGAGGTTTTAGCCCAGGTCCAGCCTTAATTCTTTTTTGCTTTCATTAATTCTTTCTATTAGTATTAGTATTACTATTATTTTCTCCCGTTTCTATAATTTAATTTTGTGTGTAGTTAACGATCATTAACATATTTTCAATTAAGATCATGAAGTATAGGTCTCATTAAATTGCATTCAAAACTCCAAACGAGAGAGAAAAGCCTTTATGCTCACATCTTTATCCCAATAAACAATAAAAAAAACAGGAAGAAGAGAGCAAGTGTGTATGCACATATTCAGCTCTATATAAGGATGTGTGATGATAGTGTTCTGGTTCATGAATAGATGTATAAATGTGCTGTTTTCGGCATTCTAATAAACATTTCCTGCAAGCCAAGCATATAACCAGTATGTGTCACGTGAGTCTCTCCTGCTTGTGTGCTCCTTGTTGCTTGGAGAAGATGAAACATGGGCATAAAAGTCCTTGTTCTATAGTATAACGTTAACCATATCAGTGGACTGATGCAAAGCAGCATGGTCTGATGACCTAATATATTATCGTTCTTTTTGTTAGTATAGCTGCTCTTACAAATATCTCTCATGGAGTCTAAGCTCCCGCCAAGGTCGAAAACGGCGGAAATGAAACGCAAAAGGATCAGAACTGTAGAGGGTTCCTGTTGGCAATGCAAACAGGGAAGGGTGAAGTGTTCTTTAGAGAAACCAGCTTGTAAGAGATGCTGTAAAACAAATCAGGCCTGTGATTATAACAAGGTCCGACTTAAGTGGACAACTGACAGCAGAGTGGGAGGCCCTTATGCACCAGCAGCTGGAAATACTTTCAGAAATCATGGATCCACAACCCACCGATATCACTCTCCTGGAGATCAATCAAATGTTACTCATAGTCAACTAAGAGATGAATTGCAGACAGAAATTAGGCTACAACTAAATGAACATGTGACTCCACCAACTGAAGGTTCTTGGATCAATATCACCTCATCTTTAAATGGTGATGGGGATAATACACCCAATACACTCTCAGATGTAGGTTCAGAAATAGTTTCAGGTTGCATCTCAGATAGTATAGCATCAGTCGAGGATGAGGTATATACAACGAACTGGGAACATAACCAAACCATAGGACCTTCTTCTTTCTCCTCATCTGATCCATTATTATCGTTTGAGAAATTTGCCATGCAACCATCTAGCATTATGTCTTACAATCAGCAACTCGCCTACTTCAAAAATGTCTTTCTACCAAAGTTTCACGTGTTTGGTAACGATATTAATCTAGACTGGAACGAAGTCTTGAACGATCCCCTAACGAATCAACTGATAGTGACGCTATCAACCTACGATATGTTTCACGACACGTCCAGTTCTATTTACATTGACCCAGAAGAAGCAACGAAAGAAAGATCATTAGCACTTAAATGCTTTTCCAAATCTTTGAAAGAAGGCGACTCTTCATCTTTGGAGTCCATGTTTAAGTCAAGTATTATGCTTTGCATTTTGGACGGTATGATAGAGCCCCAGATAGATTCTAAATTGATTAGATCAACAAATCATTTATTTGGTGCTAGAGCACTTATGTTACGCTTAACTAACAGCAATAGTACCACTTCACCCAGCAGTCACAATCCATTATATTCAAGAATGCTTTCGATATTTGTTACGATGGATTTGACTTACAGTTTTCTAGCTTTGGAAAAGCCTTTTTTTCCAAGCACGTATTGGATGAAATTTAGCGGTGTTGACTGTTGGTTTGGAAACCTAGGCCTCAACGATTCTTTACTTAGAGTATTATCCCTTTTATCAAAATTAGCAGAAATAGGAGCTCATATCAAGGTAACAAATGGCGGTCTCACAACTGAATCACTTTTCCAGGCTAATAATATTTATTTACAACTGACAGAGTACGATTCCGAAGATCCATTAAGTTGTACCTTATGGGATAGATATGTCTCTGCTTTTGCACAAGTCGGATTAATTTATTATCATAGAGTTTTGATCAATCGTTCAATGGAAAGTTTATTTGTACAGAATATTGCTTACAAGTTTGTCGCAAATATATCTCTGCCAATGACTGGCGTTCTGGAGCATTGTCTACTTTTCCCATTGTTAGTTGTTGGGGCTCACGTTCAAAATTTAGATCACCAATTAATTCTCAAGGAACGAATGATAAATACTTACAACTATCTTAAATTTGAGAGCGTTCGATTATCTTTGATAGCTCTAGAGAAAATATGGAGCATCAATAATGAGCTTAAGCACATGTTATCTTGGAAGGATTTATTCGAAAAAATAAGCAGGACTTCTTTCGTGTTCTAATTTTTCCCTCTATGGTTATCATTTTTTAACATTAAACTTACTACTCCTTCTTAGATATTCTTCAATAATTTTACGACTTATGACTCCAGTTTGTCTTAGCAATGTAATATGTAAACTGTAAAAGAACAAAAAAAAACTGGGCACTCCTCACAATATCGCTTATCGTGATTAGCTATCCGTTTATCGCCAATTTTTCAACTCGAGGGTTTGAAAAATTTGGAGCCAGGATAAATGAATAAATCATCTGTGACTCAACGTAACAAAGATATTGTGATTGCGTACAAGTATATTGTCTAATCGGTTCGCACTGCTTATTTCACGGCCTGAGGTATAAATAATTTGAACAAAATGGCATCTTCAGTTCCAGGCCCTGTCCCATTGCCAGCTTCTGCCTATGACTTGACCACTTACTGGGGTAGAGTTAAACATTGTGCTGGTATTTCAGACCCTTCTATGTTGCTGAACACTTCTGCAGACGTTGAAAGATCAAAACGTTTGATATGGGATTACAAGAATGGAGTCACCAAAGAGATGACTCCAGAACTCTGGCGTGCCAAGAGAATCTTGGATTCTACAGTCCATCCAGATACCGGCGAAACGGTCATGTTACCATTTAGAATGTCTTCATGTGTCTTGAGTAACTTAGTTGTCACTGCAGGTATGCTTACACCAAACTTAGGAAATGCTGGTACATTATTTTGGCAAATTGCCAATCAATCTTTGAATGTTGCTATAAATACCGCAAACTCCAACAAATCTCACCCATTGTCAACCCAGCAGCTTATCACAAACTACTCTTTAGCTGTTACTGCTTCTTGTGGTGTGGCTTTAGGTTTGAACTCTATAGTACCAAGACTTAAGAATGTCACTCCAAACACCAGATTGATCCTTGGTAGATTGGTTCCTTTTGCAGCTGTTGTTTCTGCTGGTATAGTCAATGTGTTCCTTATGAGAAGTGAAGAAATCAAAAAGGGTATCTCTGTCTTTGACAAAGATGGTAATGAAGTTGGCTCCTCCAAGAAAGCCGCCTTTGTTGCAGTTGGAGAGACTGCCGCTTCTAGAGTTATTAATGCCGCACCTATCATGGCCATTCCTCCATTGATTTTGGTAAAGTTACAGAAAACCATTTTGAAGAATAAAAGTATGGGAATTCAAACCTTGGTTAATATTGGTTTGATTTTTACCACCTCCTTAGCGGTTTTACCATTTGCCTTGGCTGTTTTCCCACAAAGAAGAGAATTATCAGTCGATAGATTAGAAGAGAAATTCCACAATTTAACCGATAAGGCTGGTAATAAGATTCAAACTCTTGAGTTTAACAGAGGTATCTAAGTTAATCACTCAAAACTGATTTTTAGATATCTAAATTATATTCTCTGTGTACCTTTCTATACATGTATATGTGTAAATAGCAATAAAGATTTAAGAAAAAAAAACAGAAAATCAAATAAATTAATGCAATATATGTTAGCAAAGCAATACAAAAGTTTATTAATACAATACCGATTATGATTACCAGAATCTCCAATCTGGTACTTTAGAAATACCAACACAGGCTTCAATCTGATCTCTATCAGTAAAAGCCTTAAAGCTTTCAACTGTGTAGTTATCTAAATTAGTGTCAGGAACAAACATACCTACACCTTTACCTCCTAATGCAGTTTGAAATGTTTCAAATCCTTCAGCCTCTAATTTTTGGCAGAGCTCATGCAACTTAATGTCATGATCTTCAATGTCACTATCTACCAAAGTAATGGCACAACCACCACCGCCTGCTCCAGTCAATTTTGTTTCTCCAATTTTAAGCTCATCAGCATGAATTTTGATCTTTTCTAAATTAGGGTGAGATACGCCAAGAGACACTAACAGGCCATGGTTGATTCTAACTAATTCAAACAAACGAGACTTAGACTCCTTGTCAAAGAATGGCCTAAGCATTAAGTTATAAGCTTCACGAGCAATACTTTCCATGGCTTCTAAGATCAAATTTGAAGTTTGTGGGAACTCTGTCACAAGAGTGGAGACATTTCCTACTAGAACTGCGGTTCTTCTAGGGGTCTTTGTGTTAGTCAGCAGCAATTCAAGAGGTGGAAGGTTTCTCATAGATGTACGAACACTTGGAACGGTTGACTCCTTTCTTTGAAACATTACTGCACCACCATGGGTGGCAACAGCATTATCAATACCAGAAGGATTACCGTGAATGCATTTTTCACCCATGAATGACCAAGCGTCGATAAAGGCACAATCCTCTGACTCTTTGGTCGTCTTCTCATCAACCGATAAAACCGGAGAGCCAATGTGACCTCCAATGTAACTGATAGATGATGTCAAACAGACAGAGATAGAAGCAGAGGAGCCAAGTCCCGCACCAATTGGCAAAGATGATCTAACTGTAAATGTCAATCCACCAGGAGTCGTGGAATCACACAAGCTGCAGAACAGATATAAAAATGTATAAGCCGAAGAGTAATGAAGAGGGGAGTCTATTGAAGCCAACAAAGGAGAAATACCATCCACCAATTCAGGGTTCAAGTCTTGCGATGTAGACGGTCTTTCATTTCCTGTGTTTGTCTTGAGATTAAAAGGAATATCTTGCTTGTTCCACTTCCAAGAGAAGTTGATGTCTGGAAATTCTAGAGAGATGTAACTTTGATCGTTTTTGTCTTGCGTAACCAGCAAGTAAGTTCTCAAAGATAGAGCGGCAGCAATAGAAGGCTAGTTTGCAATGGGGTTAGTATTCAACGCAAATCAATACGTGAAAAAAATGGACAAAGAACATACCTTGTTGTAAACCGCAGAGTGCTCACCAAAAATGATGACCTTTCCGGGAGCGGAAGTTATCAATGGAAAAGACACAGTCATCTTGCTTCAAGTTAGCGTGTTATTATGTCTTCGACTTGAAGAAATGCCTTCAGATAGCTTTATAGTACCATAAACTATTGTTGGGATATATTTCAGCTCAATTCAACTCGTTTATCAAATTAAAAAGACAAACGAGCGGCGACGCGCCGACCGACCCTTTTTGGGTCGAGATCTCTCATGCAGCTCAAATTTTTTTTCAAATTTTTTTTGTATTTAGTAAGATAGATAAATAAATATGCTAAAACGGCAGCTTGATAGGGATCACAGCTGCTAGGTTCTTTATATTCGTCAGATTTTCTATATTCAGATATGTCAGAGAGCAAAGAACAAGTGAAGGTGAAGTTTTTCACCAGGGAATCCGAAGAAGCCCTCCAATGTTCATCTAACCCAGTTTTTGTTCCAGTGGGTGTCAAACGTCTTGGGTTATCTCAAATTGTGAACCATCTTTTGGCCACAGAAACTCCCATTCCATTTGATTTTTTGATCAACAATACCGTATTAAGAACTGCTTCTTCTATCGAAGATTATTTGGTAGCAAATGGTCTTTCTAGTGAAACGTTACTTGATGTGGAGTATAAGAGATCAGTTTTACCTCCAAGCTTTTTGGCTTCCTTTAACAACGAAGACTGGATATCTTCTATCGATACCCTTCCGACCATGACCACCACAGGTCCACAGGGTCCAATTGTCTGTAGACCTAAGATTATTACAGGTGCATACGATGGTGTGGTTAGAATCTATAACATGAGTGGAAGAGTCGAGACACAATTAGTAGGTCACTCCGCAGCTATCAAATCAGTAAAGTTTATAAGTCCAACTAGGTTTGTTAGTGCTGGTAATGATAGAGCAATAAGACTGTGGAAGGCTGGAACTTTAAGTGAAGAAAGTGAAGAAGAAGAGAATTCGCAAGATGGTAAGACAGTTGCTATTTTGGAAGGTCATAAAGCTGCCGTTTCTTCCCTAGATGTTGAAACAGAAAAGTATAACAGAATACTTTCGGGTGGTTACGATAACACCGTTGGTTTATGGTCCACTAATGTCAAAGAGATGAGTACCATAAAGATCATGGATTACTCCGAATCTTCCAACTTATCCACCGCTTCAAGAAAAAGAGCCAAGTTAGCTATCAAGGACTCAACTATCAAAAGAAAATCTCCATTATCATTTTTAGAAAGTCATACAGGTCCAGTCGAAGGTGTCATATTTGATCCAAAAGATAGCACAGTGGGATACTCATGTTCTCAAGATCATACAGTCAAGACATGGGATCTAGAGACATCCAAATGTGTTGATACAAGAACTACATCATACCCACTATTATCCATTGCATCATTATCTAAAATCAACTTAATTGCTTGCGGTTCATCAGCAAGACATATCAATTTACACGATCCAAGAGTTGGATCAAGCGATTCTGTAAGTCAGTCACAACTTGTTGGCCACACGAACTTTGTAGTTTCATTAGCCGCTTGTAAGGCCAATGAGCACATGCTATTTTCTGGTTCTCATGACGGTACCGCTAAAGTATGGGATGTTAGAGCTAACAAACCTTTATACACCCTTACCAGAAAATCAATTGATAGTGACGCATCTACTTCTCAAAAACCTAAAGTATTTGCTGTTGCATGGGAGAAAGAAATTGGTATCTTGTCAGGTGGTGATGACAAGAAGCTTCAAATTGACAAGTTTGATTGTACTATATAGATGTGGTTTATCCGAATGTAGCATAACATAATAAAAATAATAATTACAAGGTATTTATATTTTTACATAACTAGTAACACAAAGATTTGTTTTCATGTATTCATTTATTGTTGTAGGTTTGATTGAGTAACATTTTAAGAAACCATTATAAATAGTCAACTGTCTCCCTTTATTTCTCCCTTCTCTCTCTTTGTCAGCAGATGAGTCAGTCCATTTCACATGTAAACATTGTAACACCATAATATCCTTGCCATAGACCTTCTAGGTCGGTCAAATATCCCATTAATTTAGGCTCTTCTAACTCGTCCAGTACTCTCCATCCTAATGATGTCCTCAAATTCTTAAGTTCCTCGTATGATAATTCAATTTTTGCTGCAGATCCATATTTCAAAGGTCCACAGTTGATCCATATTTTCTTTCCTGAAAACTGGGATGTCATTTTATTGATGGAATCCATATAATCCATCAGGTTTTCTGCGGTATCAATAAAAAAACATGTCACAATGACAACATTCTCAGGAACTTCCTCATTTTTGGATTGAAAATACTGAGGTATATCAAAGTTTGTGAAATCTTTCCTTTTGATTTCCAAGTTACTAGGTTTTGTTTCCAATTGACTCACATCTAAGTGTCTAAATTGATCTTCTGTTCTATTATGGTTCGAATAATTGTGAAGATATGGGTATACTTTATAGCTATGACCTCCTTGAGATAATTCTGAAAATGACAATTTTGAATAGATAAATTCGTTTAGGAGTATCATGAGCCACGAGTATTCTATTGATATTACTGAATGAAAATCTCTATATGTGGCTAAATGGTGTGAAACACGTCCCAGACCAGATCCCGGAGCAATTATACAGGTGTTTGATGCTTCTGTGATATTTGCATCTATGTTTCGGGTGATATAATCTAATAAAGGTGTGACCTCATCGATATTGGAAGACCAGTCCCTTGCAAAATGACATAAGCTTTCAATAACTCTGTAATGGTCGTTGTATCTCATAGTACGTGACTTTTCTGTGGCTTGTCTCATTTCAATGGAAGTGACTTTATGTCTTTGAACCGCTAGATGGTGTGCATCGTTCAACAATTTGAAATTCTCCGTTATGCATTTATCAATTCTGTTGAGCTTCTTGGGGTAATCCGTCGCTTTCCTGACGATATCCTGTTGTCTCCAAGTCATGGTCTTATACAACTGTCTCTTTTTATCAGTAATGGCTTTCGATCTGTCTAAATAATGCTTGATGTCGTTCAAGGCCATAAGTAAATCCATTCTGTCCTTTGCAATGCTATTGCCAATTGGCAGGGTAGCACTAGGACCAATAAATATGCTATTAGTAAGCTTATTTCTAAGTCTGGCAAACATTCTGGTTTGACTGATAGTTGAGACCAGCAATATAACTGAGATGTATACTCCTATTCTAGAGCCCGGGAAGACAATATCAATGAAGAAATATAGGAGTAGCACTAAAGTTATCCTTGAGACCAGACGTGCACACTCTTCCCTGTCTTGTCTTGACAGATACATGTCAATAGGTGTTTTTTTGTCTGTATGATATTATGGGATTAGTGGTGGATGAGATAGTTGAAACAACAAGAAGGAGATCGGTGTTAAGATCGTGCTTTGGAGATTGGAGATTGAAGATTCGAAATTGGTAGTGCATGAGAAATTTTAAAATCTGAAGAGTGGTTGGTTGATTTGCCTGATCTTTCTCTCGGCTTTTCTGTATTGCAAATTCCACATAACCAGCACTAAGGACATTTAAACCAACAATTCAGTATGCCAAGATGTCAAGAGTGATAGGACTAGGTTGCGACATCCATAGACTTTCCAGAGTGGTGGATATTCTGGCGAAGAACGGTTTACAAAGTCAGAGAGTCACTAGATTGTCGATCAGAATTCTACATCCAGAGTATGAATACCCTGCATTTGAAAAGCTGAGAGAAGCTGATGAACTGGAAAAGTGCAGTAAGTTACTTTCGAACAGTTGGAGCTGTAAGGAGGCTGTATACAAGTCGTTGGACCCACTGGAACAATCGATGTTTTCCTTCAACACTTGGTACAAGATCAATGACTCCAATGGAAAACCAGCTATAATGAATGACGAATACGCAAAAGTTCGTGAAAATGAAAGCTTCTTGTTAAGTGTTAGTCATGACGGTGATTACCTAATGTCTACAGTTTTGCGTCAGCTAAATCAGTGAGTTTTATTTGTACAAAATAGCGATGTCATTGGTAGTTAAATAGAACAAACCAAAAACAATATAATTATATTATCATATGTAAAGAAGTGTTATTAATTATTTAAAATAATGAATATAAAGCGATATTAATAAGAAGCAGGAAACATAAAGAAAGAAGGTCTAAAGAAAAGGCTTTTTAGACTATTGGGTTCTATAGAATCTATTCCCATTCAACAGTAGCTGGTGGCTTGGAGGTAATATCATAAGTAACTCTAGCAACACCGTCAACTTCGTTAACAATTCTAGATGCAACCTTCTTCAAGAAAGCGGCTTCAAATACAAACCAATCCGCAGTCATAAAATCAACGGTTTCGATAGCTCTTAAAGCAATGACTTGTTCGTAAGTTCTTTGATCACCCATAACACCGACGGATTTAACTGGTAATAATGCAGCAAAAGCTTGAGAGATTTGGTTGTATAAACCAGCCTTCTTGATTTCTTCAATGAAGATAAAATCAGCTTCTCTGGCAATCTTGACTTGAGCTGGGGTGACTTCACCTAAAACTCTGATAGCAATACCTGGACCTGGGAAAGGATGTCTTTGAACTAATTCTTCTGGGATACCTAATAATCTACCTAAGTTTCTGACTTCATCTTTAAATAATTCTCTTAATGGTTCAATTAACTTCAATTTCATGTTTTCAGTTAAACCACCAACATTATGATGGGTCTTGATAGTTTGAGAAGGACCTTTGAATGAAACAGATTCAATGACATCTGGGTATAAAGTACCTTGTAATAAAAATTCAATTTCAGAACCGTCCTTTGGCTTGATGTTTTGAGCAACTTCTTCAAAAACATGGATGAAAGTGTTACCAATGATCTTTCTCTTCTTTTCTGGATCAGTAACACCAGCTAAGTTACCTAAGAACTTGTCACCGGCATCAACAACAGTTAAGTTGATACCAAGACCTTCATCTAAAGTTCTCTTGACGGTAACAGTTTCATTCTTTCTCATGACACCATTGTCAACGTAGATAGCGTGGAATCTGTCACCAATGGCTTCAGTCATCAATTTAGCTGCAACAGTAGAGTCAACACCACCAGAGACAGCACCGATAACTTCAGCAGTTGGACCAACTAAGGCCTTAATTCTTTTGATTTCAGTTTCAATGAAGTTAGACATGGTCCAGTTTTGGTTAGCCTTACAGATATTAGCAGCAAAGTTTCTTAATAAGATCTTACCTAATTTGGTGTGAGTAACTTCTGGGTGAAATTGGATACCGTAAATTTCCTTTTCAATATGGGCGACACCACAGAATGGAGAGTTGTCAGAAGTAGCAACGGTCTTAAAACCATTTGGTAAAGCAGAAAGTTTATCATGGTGAGACATCCAGACTTGAGAGTTGTCAATACCTTCAAACAATGGGCATTCTTGATCAACAACATGTAAAGTAGAAGGACCATATTCTCTCTTTTCACCTCTACCAACACCTTTACCGTTAATCCAAGCTAATTCTTGCATACCATAACAAATACCAAGGATTGGAACGTTCAAGTCAAATACGGCTGGATCAACGTGAGGAGCACCTTCTTCATAAACAGAGAAAGGACCACCTGATAAGATGACACCGACAGGCTTGAATGGTAATTCGGCGATCTTTTGAGTACATGGTAACATTTCAGCATAAATGTTGAACTCTCTTAAACGACGAATAATTAAATGGGAGTATTGGGAACCAAAGTCCAACACTAAGATAGTGTCAAAGACTTCAGAGACTGGTTCAACAACTTGAGACATGGTGTGTGAATTGTAATTAGCAGGGTTCTAATGTTTCTATGGCCAATCCGGGAGTCCAAGAGAAAGAGTAGCTCATTGGTGAGTCAGGTTAATCAAGTTAATATTAAAATACTTTTCAATTGAAGCCCCTAAAAAAATTTCCTGGTAAAAAAGAAATCCAGCCGCGGCTGAGTCCGAGTCAGCTCCATCGATCCGCGGCAAAGAAGCCAAAACTATTAAAGAGCGACGCGTCGAAGTGTATAAGCTGGCTGATCATTTGTGGCTGTGCTTGGAAGTACAATTGTGGCTGTGCTGTGGGGGAACTAGTAGCAGTAGTGGCAGGATTGAAGATGTTGTGGGGGTGTCTCTGGCTCTTGTTAGTCGTAGGGACAAGTTACGGAGACTGATATACATCCATCAGTTCTATATAATTGTGTCTATCAAATGAATGTGCACTACAAATGAATTGTCCAATCACAAAGTGTTATAGAGGTTAAGGTGATGCATAGCGATTCGGGCTTGCCCAATGATTTTCCAGCAGATTAAATCTGGTGATCATCTCAGAAATGTTCAGATACCCTGGATACATACAAATACAAGTCTCTTCCACACATTTTCAACACAGTATATGAACTCCATCGATTGATTTTATATACATCTAGTTTTTCCAGTATTTGCGTATATTGAAAATGAACCAAGAGTGGCAGAAGTTCATCTTACCGCCCGCATCCCATGTTCCATACTTTGCATTGAGGCAACCAAAGCCTGCTGGCACAGCTATCAAGAACGAAGAGCAAGATTCATCTATTCCCCAGTTATTTCGTCCATTGTCAATCAAAAATGTTACTATTTCAAATAGGATTGGGGTGTCTCCCATGTGTACATATTCAGCTAAGGATGGATTACTGAACCAGTTTCACACCTCTCATTATTCGTACGTCGCCATGAGAGGGGCTGGTGTTGTCATGGTCGAATCAACTGGTATCACTCCGGAGGGAAGAATTTCACCAAGATGTCTAGGTATTTGGAACCATGAGCAAGCCATAGCTTTCAAAGAGATGGTTGATTTTATCCATTCTCAGGACAAAGTCATAGGTATTCAACTGTGTCATTCAGGAAGCTCTGGTTCCGCTGCCCCATTATATTATGGAGCATTTGGTGTTTACGTCTCAAACGAACACGAAGGTTGGCTTGATAAACTATACAGTTCAAGTGCAGGTGACGTTAATGATGAAGATATAGCTGTGCGTGGAATTAAAGCACTGACTGTGTCACAGATTCATCAGCTAATTGAAGAATTTGGTGATGCAGCCAAGAGAGCAGTTGAAGAGTCTGGCTTTGATTTTGTTGAAATTCATGCCGCTCATGGATTTCTAATTAGTCAATTCTTATCCAATTTAGTCAACAATAGAAATGACGAGTATGGAGGCTCATTCGAAAACAGAACTAGATTTTTATTCGAAGTAATTGAGAACATAAAATCCAAGATCCCGGCTTCTACACCTTTATGGATTCGTATCTCTGCTTCTGAAAACAACGATGATGATCCAAGGGCTTGGAGAATGGCCGATACCGAAAGATTAGTTCCTTTACTTGTCAAGAGTGGAATTGATGTTATTGATGTATCATCAGGTGGCAACTCTAAAGTGAAGTCTGGGGTTCATTTGAGACAGACTGACATGGCTAAGATTGTTAAGAGTATTGTCAAAGATAACTGTCTTGTTGCCGCTGTTGGATACATTGATAATGCCGAACTTGCTAATGATTTGCTCAAAAATGGACATTGCGATATATGTTTAGTGGGAAAGACAATGTTAACAGATCCTTGCTTACCTGAAAATTGGGCAAAGAAGCTAGGAGTTAGAACTCAAAAGACAATTCAATGGGGCTGGCCATTTGAGAGAGTCTTTGAATGAAAAGCACCTCAATTGTCCTTGTATACAGCTGATTTGTACATCTGCCTCTGCTTATTTGGTATATACTCTTTATGACTTATGCAATGTATACTATATATGAGATTTCTTTTTTAACTTAGTTGCGATTCGATTGGTGTAGTGGGAGTTGTACCTCGGATTAGGTAGCCTGGGTGACGTGCGTCGGAAAAAGTAGAATCTGGGAGGTGACGTGCGTCGGAAAAAGAAAAGGGTGGCTCGCTTGCCGCAAATCCATCTCCGCACGGGCAGAGCACAAAAAAAATGAGACTGGACAAGTGACATGTGAAGTGGCCACTCCTGCTGGATCAAATAGATTACCCGTTGCTACTCAAATCTAGTGAAAAAAATAGAAACCTTATAGTATTAACATGAAACTAGAATTATATAATAGATGAAACAGAGAGAGAAAAAAAATATAGAAAAAAAGCATAGCCTTTGATAATAATTATACACTATTTATAGCTTAGAAATGAAATGGATAGACTAATGAAATATATAAAATTATTTAGTGTAATATGCCTTTATGATACAGCTAATAAATAAATATGATAACAAATTCAATGGTGATAATAAGTGTAAATGCGACCATATGATTGTAATTATGTGATTATGATACAATATTAGGAGAATTCTCAATCTAATTGACTTGAGCCTACGTCAAGGCTCTTGAGGACTTCAGCAACTGAATCAGAAGCCCTGTGTATCTTACAACGAACGCCCGCCTTGTTTGTATTAAGATGAGATTTTAACTGATCTTTACGATAAAATCTTTTGCCGCAGCCCCAATAGCTGCCGTCTTGCATCAATCCTCCACAGATAAAAGGCTTTGATACTTTTGAATGCTGTTCTTTGGCGTGTCTTGATAAATCAGACGCTCTACTAAACTTTATTAAGCAACTGTCACATTTGAATAGTTTTTCCTTCTCGTGTACAGATAAAGTATGAGATACTAAGTTATGCTTCCTAGTATATGACTTGGGACATTTGTCACATTGGAACCTATTCTGAATAAACGCGCTATTAGAAAGTATACTTCCAGAGTCATATCCAGTTTCATGTATTGAAAGTCTTCTTTGATTGTAAGGAGAAGGTATATTTGGAGCAAATACAGGAGGCGAGTTAGGTCTGTAACCAGGAGCAGATGATGCTCTCTGTAGAGGCATGTAGTTTGCTGAATTGACCATATTGAGTGAATGAGCCATAGAAGGCTGTTGAACGTAAGCGGAGTGGGAATGAGGCGTATTATGTT
Source organism: Ogataea sp. yHMJ1 (assembly GCA_030571015.1). Lineage (NCBI taxonomy): Eukaryota > Fungi > Ascomycota > Pichiomycetes > Pichiales > Pichiaceae > Ogataea > Ogataea sp. yHMJ1. The sequence continues at coordinate 17,829 of JAJLXB010000027.1, forward strand.
GCAAATATATTTGATTGACAGGAACTGGCGAAGCGAGCATTGGAACATTTGGAATTTGAGCTTGATGAGGTGGTGGAGGAGGAGGAGGAGGAGGCTGCTGATACTGTGGAATGTATGCTACACCCGGAGGAAGATATTGAGGGGTATATATGTTATTGATAGGCATTTGAGGTACTTGTGTTTGGTACATGTGAGCTGTGGCTGGTACTGGTTGCTCAATATGAGTTGTAGGTTGAGGCTGTGGTTGCATTATCTGAGCTTGATGGTATTGAAGTTGAGACTCTTGGTCTGAAGGGCTCCTAGACATAGAAGAAGATTGAGGTAACTGTGTTGCTGGGTTAACTGGAGAAACTGGCAACGTATCTGCAAAGAGTTTGTTGAAACTTGGTAGTTTGACGCTTGAATCTGTAGTTTCTCTGGTAGATGAGGATGTGGAGTTAATATCTTGTTCCTCGGCAGAGCCTTGCCTCTGGATATTTCCGGTAGTTAAGTTGATGTTGTCTTTCCTGTTCATAGTATTGAAATGATTTGGTTCAAAATGAGGCATCAATAAATTCATCAAGAGATTAAGTAACTAGAGTATGCATTTAACGTGTGTATCTGAAAAATCGGTAAGCTAAAAGTAGAATAGACGTCAGGTATGACGGGTGATCTATACTAAGCTTAGAAAGGGTTAAGAGACTGAAGTGAAACTATAGATAGAGTTGAACAAAAGAGGAGGAAAGCGGTGAAAGTGAGGCAAACTAAGGAGGTAAAGCAGAATGAGAAGGAGGTAAAGGAGGTGAATATAGAAGGAAAAGACAAGATGCGGGAGATGAAGGTATAAATAAGATGACAGAGTTGAAATTGGGGGGAGGGGGAAGGAAAAAGCAACAGGATTAGGTCAAGGCAGAAGGACGGGATAGCGTCACACGGTAATCACGCATGCGGCGGTGCGGATATGATGCAATTGCAAGTTAAATAGAACTTCGATATCTTCTATGCTACTGCCTAAAATGGAAGTGCTATGTTATGCGTGCAGCGGGCGGCGCGTGGAAGCAATTTTAGCCGGGGTTTGAGAAGAAGTGACGTTTATGATGAGGGCAGCGCAGTGAGTATGGTTCACCACAGTGGTGGTGTTGTTTGCTGCCTCCTTTACATATAAATAGCCTGCAGCTATAGGCAAAGTGTACACTAAGACCTGAGTAGTAAACATTTGGATCCAAAAGCAAAAGATTGATGGAGGATGAGTAGCAATTTCTCGCACAGGGCTGACTCGGATCTTGCTGGTTGGGACTTCACAAAGTAAATAAAGGCAGCGAGCGAAGCATTTAGGGACATAATAGATCTGGCAAGAAGATCTTTTTACTGATTAAATAATGTAAGATATATCTCCACATATATATATATATTTGAACAATCACAGATCTTTTACTATGAGATGGTGATACTATACATAGTCATATGGATATATATATATATATATATATATATGCATCAATTGTTCCATTGCCCAGTTTAAAACCAGCACCTTCTGAAAATAATGCTATAGCGCTTAGTAAGAACTCGGCCAAGAACAGGGATCAAATTGCGATCAAAGCTGGACCAGACTGAGAAAATGACGTAAAGGGCCGGGTAACCAGCCCTACCAGATGAAACCTCCCATCCAAAATGGGTGCGCGCCCCACGGCAACGCAGAACACAAATTGACGGTTGGCGGCGGCGATGCTGGATGTTGCGCCCGCCGGGTGTCGAATATCACGCGAGTCTGCTGCTTCCTCTGCCGCTGTGTGGAATAGGGGCTGACCATTAGTTACATTCCACGCAGACCACTAATGGACGTTGCTACATACACTCATCAATGCACAATACCATTTATTATATATAAATGGTGGAATGGCGTTTATATGAGCCGTGGAGACCCACTGAAGAGGGGTCGTTTGTCTGAGTTACCCCTCTTCAGTGGAGAAGGATGCCGCCTTTGGAAAAAAAAAAAAACCTAAAAAATTGGGCTCGCATGTTTCTCTGCTGGGTACTGCATGCCGCATGCCGCGTGAGTCTTTTTTTTTTTTTTTTGCACCCGCTCTGTCGTACTCGATGCTCTAGATATCCTGTTCCAACTGTAACAGCCCACTGTATAATAGCGCTTGTACTAGTATGTTAGTTCAATGATAAGCAAGAGCTCGCAGTTGCCGTACAAGTTTGACTACTAGTTGCACAACACAGGTTGCACAACAGCAATCAGATCTCGCACACTTAGTCAGTTTGACTTTTTATTTGAAATACAATATTCAGCATCCAAAGCATTCCAGTTCATCTCAACTAGTGCCAGTGTTGTAAACCACTTGGTATGCTTGCTGATGAATCCGCTTGGAAAACCTTGTGTACCTACTTGGCAAAGAAGCATTTAACCTACTATTCAAGTCTTTTGCCTATTAAGTTCAATCTTTTAACATGTATCGAAAGATTTTTTATAAATTGGGAAAATAATTTTATGCTTAAAACCTCTCAATACTTTTATGAAAATTTAAGCTACTATACCTCTCAAATTTCAGCCTTTTATTATTTTGGATATATATATTTTTTACGTCTCATTCATGTAGCTCTGCTTTCATTTCTTACCCTCTTCGACAACCATATAAACCGAAGAAACACCTGCTCCAGTGTATGGATTTACTTTAGCACCTTCAACAACTTCATACATGGTCTTTTTCAAATTTTCCACAGCCAACTTGGATGTTTGATAAGAAAATGCAAATCTATATCCAAATGCCTTGACACCATTTTTAGCACCAATACTTCTAACTAAGGAAGGATCGATCTTATTGACAGTGGAGTCCAAAAACACAAAATTAGTGTCTGTTGGTGACTCGAGCACTAAGTTCAATTCTTTAGTACAATACTGACTGAAGTCCCAGGCATACTCATTAGCTTGATTGAGTTTACTGAAGTTCTCATCAATTGCAATGGAAGCCATTCTACATATAAATCCAGATTGTCTAATACCTCCACCATTTTGTTTCTTGAAATGGTTTGCAATTTTGATGAATTTTTTTGATCCTACTAATACAGATCCCATTGGGGCTCCTAATGATTTGGAAAGACATAAAGAAATGGAATCAAAATATTGACCATATTCCTTCAAGGAAATACCAGTCTTTGCTGAAGCATTCCATATTCTGGCACCATCAAGATGCAAAATAACACCCTTTTGTTTACACCACTTACTGATTCTGGCAATTTCTTCAATTGGGAATAATGTTCCATGTAAAGTGTTCTCTAATGAAATAACTCTTGTTGGCGCAGTGTGAATGTTATCATCATCAGAAATAAATCTCTTTGCAATATCTTCCAAAGTTAAATACAAACCATTACTAGGAACAACAGTAACAACCATAGCCTGAGATAAGGTAGCTAATCCACCGGCTTCTGAAGTGAAAACATGGGATCTGTAATCACATAAAACTGAGTGAGGAGGCTGCTTCAAATGAGCTCTCAATGCAATTTGATTAGACAAGGTGCCGGATACACAAAATAAGCCAGCCTCAAAACCAGTCAATTCACAGACTTTATTTTCAAGTGCTATGGTGTCTTGATCTTCATTGTACACTGAATCACCCTTGGATGCCATAGTAATGGATTGAATCATAGACTCGGTTGGGGTAGTGAAAGTATCACTTCTGAATTCATTGTGATTCTCTGGTAGTTCTGATGTCATATCTGAGTTTTTCTCCTTTATTATACTTCAAGGTGTTGATCTCAAGATGAATCGAATTGCCATACAGTAAGATGTATGTTAATCATGGGAACATAATACGTATATATATAAATGTCCGCCGTTAACTCGCTCCCTTGACTCTTGTTTTCTTATCTCGATTTTCTAACTCGTCGAGACTTTTCACGGTGTTTTCTTTCCAATGCGGCTCTTTTTCTTGGGCTACTGGCTTTTTGGATCTTTTAGTATGATATTAAAAAACTTTATATTCTACATAACAAACATATCCTAGGTAGTTGGCTTCTTTTTGAAAAAATTGCTAATTTTTCTGCCCTTGGCTTGAGGAGAGGAATTGGAATCGTCTACGGTAAAAGATCTTATAGACGGAGAAGGTAGTCTGGGCGAGCTAGTTCCACTAAGGCTAAGAGACAACATTGCATCTTGTGTACTAGAAACAGATGGTAACATGATCTGAGTCTTAACATCGTTCGAACCTGTCCTATGAATGTCATTATAGGTATTTGATTCTACTCCAGTTTGGGCAGAATTCACTCTTTGTATCTTACTCAACTCGATTGCTGAAGATGTGAGACTCTTCTTGGCTCTCTCATCTGCATCTTTCTTTTCCTTCAAAAGCCTTTTAAACTCTCTTGTTTGACTTTTTAGTTGCATAGCCATCTCCTTTGCATTCAAAGCACGTAACATCAATTTCATATCTGTATCTAATGCAGCCGCTTCGACCAGTAAATCTATGACAACATCAGAGCAAGGAGGAGAGTCGGGTGCACTAAGCTCTTTAAAAGTAGGCCATGCCTTTCCCTTGCTTTGATTTGCCTTTGATTCATCGTCCAAGATACTGGCAAATTGAAAAGATTTAGGCTCTGGTGGTGGAATTTCGTCTCCTTTGCTTTGACTAATTTGCTTATCTTCCTTCGAGTTGAACTCATCCTGACTACTATTAGAATCGTAAGAATTCTGGTTGACTGTAGCAATGGTTTGTTTCATTATGTCAGATTCGCTCGATGCAGCTTGATCGTCGCTACTATCCGCATTATGAAGATCATTTATGGACTGAGATAATTGACTTTTCGGTGTGGGCAGAGGTGCAGCTGATGTATGAGAGGTTGTGTGAGAAGGTCCACTGATACTAACCCTGGAGCCACGGCGACTACTTCTGCTTGATCTTGTCGATTGAGGCTTTTGCAAATAATCCTCAGAGTCTGCAGAGGCAAATGTACCAATACTGCTTCTGAAACGATTTGGCAAAATTCCCATTGATTTTCGTCTACCATCTAAATCTGTCAATGTAAAATTTGTCATTATTGAACCATGTTGGAGACTTGAACCATCTTCATAAACTGCAGTTGCAGCCTTACTAGCCCTTTTAAGTAATGTCAAATCTAACTGACCATCATCAACCTTTGTCAAATAACTGGTGAATTCTTCAATTGCACCAAGACCTAATTTCTTTTCATCCTCTTTTTTAAGAACATTTGTCAAGTTGCTGGTAATAATATCAAACTTCAGTTGATTTGCCATAGTGACTAGTTGATTTTCTTTTTTGGCCAAGATCGCGTAAAAAATCTCTACCAGTAAGTCGTACAACAAAGGAACTTCATAAAACTTTGACATCATGAATACTTCAATGGCAGTTGGAACAACGCGCCAGGTGTTACCCACTTGCCCGGTGTACAAAAATTCAGAAAATGCTTTCACAGTAGTAGTCGAAAATGGTAGACAAAGAGAACGAGGAATAAACTTTGGATCTAACTTCAAGTCTTCAGGAAATATTGCTGCTTCAGTAGTTGGAGATTCTTTTGGATTGTCTTTCATAGAAGCAGGATTGTTAACATTTAATGAATTAGTAGGCGAGGCATTCATAGAATCTAAGACAGGCACACTGGTTTCCCTACTGAAACTTGCGGGTGCAGTAGGAGGTGGCATCTCAGAAGGCATAGGTGGCGCTGGAGGCAATTCTTTAAGATAAATTGTACTCAATTCCATTTCTGGAGATACACTAGGTATGTGATGCTGAAGCGGCGAAGAAGACATTGATAGCATAGAGCTGCTGGTGCTACTCGAAGACGTAACAGACGATCTTCTATTGCTTGTTGCGGACGCAATTGAGGATCTTCTATTACTTGAAATTGATTTTGCTGGTGTGCCTAAAATAGCAGAACTACGCCTTGAACCTGGGAAGTAACTAGGATTAAAATGATTTGCATCTGAATCCCTCCTAGACGCAGTCAAACTCAAAGCGGAAGGAACTGAGCCACGTCTTGAAGTGGAAAAAGTTGGAGATAACAGGCCAGCTGAACCTCTTCTTGAATTTTGAACTGTTGTAAAGTAGTTGTTGCTGGCAGAGCTACGTCTTCTCTGCGGTAAAGATTGGAGTGGAGCAGGAGAACCTAATCGTGAATTAGGTTGACTCCCAGCTGCACTATCCTGAAACGGAAATCTAAATTGAGGGTGTACATCGGAGCTAGACTTCGATGGAGAGTTTGAGCGGAAGTTTGATTGACTTCCCTCTAAGGACAAGGAAGTAGCATTGCTCACTTCCGACATTCTTAACGATTTTTCCACAGCTGCTGATAAGGTATTCTTTGAATTCTCTTTTTCAGCTAAGTCTCTTTCGGCTATAGCCCTGGAATATGCCTTTGCTAGTAGTCTATTGAAGCAATTACCCCATCTCTTCCTACAAAGCGTCATGGATATCGGTATCACATCACCTTCAGAACTCACAAATTCAAAATCCGAAACAGATGACTTTCTCTCAAAAGCATCCTTACCAAGAGCAATAGCATATGGTGGAAACACTGCAGCAACAGGTGTAATGCTTGAATTTGGAACAGCATAATGCGAGTATGCTGCAAAACTTGTGGAGTCCTTTTTTGTCGTAGGAGGAAACGCAATAGTAGGTCTATTTTGACTTATGCATTCATCTGGCTCTTCCTTAACTTTGGCTTCTTTTTCGTTTGTCACTTCAAAGGATCCTAATGCATTTGTAAATGGCAGAGATACAGATAAGTATAAATTGAAAAACTGTACACTGGGTGGAGTTAAAGAGGTCTCATTGTTACCTAACAAAATAATCTTATGGTGTGAACTCCAAACAAATCCTTTACAAAATCTATGGGTCCAAGTAGAATGTTGACAAACCGCTTGCACCCTCGACCATTTCAAAGTGCTTCTATTATAAATGAACATCGATATATTCAGGTCACCTGGTAAAAATCCTGTGACAATTATATTATTACCGAAATAGCCAGATGATGGATAATTGAGTTCAAATGGAATATTTCTCAAATCTCTCAGGCTCATACTACTTGCTGATTTCAATCTTCCACCTTTTGCATCCCCTTGCAAAGGATATGCTACCAATGGTTGTTGCTTCGACTCTGGATCTATAGGGGAGTATACCACCAATGATTTAGTCGAAGAACTATCAACTTCCTTGTTTTCGATACGAGGTATCAGTAATGCAGTATTATTTGTTTCACTGTAAATCAAATTTGGATTACCTAGCGCAGCAGACATGTCTTCTTGAAATATATGCAAAAGTCCAACAAACTTCTCGTCTGATAGGTCATAAATATTTGAGAAATAAATGGAAGAATCATCCTTTTCTTTACCTCCTAGAATCAAAAATCCATAATGATCAGGCTTTCCAACAAATTCCAGATTTGGAGAAAAAATAAGTTTGTGATCAAATCTATGGGTTTTGTCAGGTGCTTCTGATGCAAATCTCTGCCATGTTTTATCAAATAAATCATACCTCCAGCCATCGTTAACAACTTGTAACTCTCGAGTTTCGTTATTCCAGATGATACCTCCGTGAATATAAAGATAATTATCGTAAACTGACATCGCCTGAAACATTCTCGCGTGTGGTGCCTGAGTACCTTTGGTTTTCAAATGTGTCCAGTTTCTATCAATGAGATTCAATGAAAATACTTCGTTTGACAGATAATCATTAAAATCGACTGTATTTACATCTAGTCCCATACCTGTAGCCTTTGCAAACAACTGATCCTTGACGTTAGCCAGTGTCACGGTATCGCTGAACTCCAATGGAATCGTACAACCGCCGTAAACCATAATTCTAGATTGAATGATCATCCATGAGGCACCCGTTCTGACGTCTAGTCGAAGTCTTGCATCTTTGGAATCGGGATTAGGGAGCGACAATGTGTAACATTTACTTGAAGAGGGGTCTAATGGCGCCATTGTGCTAATTCAAATTGATAAAACAACAATGCACTATCCCTTTCTGCCAGTGACAAAATAATTTGGGTGTGTATACAGCAGGCAAGTATCTTCCTGCAGTAAAAGCAACGTTTAAGATATATATTGCAGCCTGTTTTCATCACCTTTCGTAGCCCGATTGTCTGAAAAGGTCTCTACATTTAAGAAAGCCCGCAGCCGTCCCCAGCCACGTCAATTGGCGCACGCGCCACTTTGAAAGCAAGTTGCAATTAGCACTGCCACACGTCCAATCTGTGGCGGGTTAGCTCTGCCTGTCGATGAAAAGAGCCGGAGGAAGAGATTACAATGCCAGAGGATATAACGATAACGATACTGTCACAGACAATCTTGCCTCTGAACAACCACTACATTGGATTCCACTAGTGTTTAGCAAAATAATAGATAATTCCTAATATGGTATGTATTTCAAATTTTTATTTGTCGTTAAAAGCGTATTTTGATGGGATTATAACTTACTAACCTTCTGGACCTTAGCTGCCATTATATTTATTGACTTCCATGAAAGGAAAGACCATCATGATTGAGTTGAAGGATGGAGAGACGATTAATGGCAAATTGCTTGACTGTGATTCGAGAATGAACCTTACTTTGACAGATGCCACAAGAATTGAGAAAACTGGAACAAATGCCATTCACGTTCCAGAAATTTACGTTCGTGGTTTACAGATTAAACTGGTCAGAATCAGCAATGAAGTGATAGACGAATATAAGGAACAGCAAAATAACCAACAAAATAGTCAACATAACGACAGAAGAAATGATGGAAGAAGAGGAAATTTCCAAAGAAATGATGGTCAAGGTAGAAGAAATAACCAAAGGGGTGGACATTTCAACCGCAACTACAACAGTAACAATAATAATAATAATAGTAATGATAGATATCAGAAAAATAATAACAGACAAAACTATCAAAGGAATTCAGATAGACCTGAACAACAAGCTATTCCTGCTGGAAACCAAAATTAGTAATGATATAATGCTAAATAAATTGTTTAAATTTTGTATATTAATTAATTATTCATAATTCATAAGTCGTCTATATAAAATGTATCAATAAAATGGACACCAACCAAGGAAAATCAATGCAAGATTCTTTTCATCTACTGCATCTCTAATGAGCTCTCTAACGACTGCTTCTGAGCTCAGATTTTTGGCCTCCAATTTACTTAAAACCCCTCTTATAGCAATTCGGGCTTCGGACTCTTCTCCTGTACCGTGTTTGCCATAATCGCTGTCTTTAACAAGCAATTCTGGATTTGCATCTATATCTAAGTCTGAGTTTGCCCCTGTGATCGGTAACTCATTATCATTGTCATTGTCATCCAGGATCCCAGCGTCTTCTTGTAACCTTTTCTTTCTAAGTGGTGACAACCTCCAAGAATACAAAGGGTCATATTTTAAAACATCAAGAATCCCACTAATGTATTGACTATTTTCCCTAAGGACTTGAAAAACCTTTTCACAACTCTTACTAAAAATACCGTTAACTCCTGTCACTCCCAAACCATCCACAATATCCCTTGTCAATCTGAATGGAACCAATTCAGGAATTGGTAATGCCTTCCCCTGATCAAACGCAATACCAAGATCAATATGAATCGGCTCACAGGTATGGAAATCTAACAAAATGTTATTATTGTGTCTGTCACCTAGACCTAGCATATGACCAACCATAGAAGCAACTGCCATACCACGACTATAGTTAACACGATTGTTGAGCCACAATTGAGGAGAAAAGAAGTTTATTAAGAAGAATTTATGCATAATGGGATGTATTTTTGCTGTAATCTTTTGATATACTAATAATCTTTCATATGATGACTTAGATTGAACCTGTTTCATCATAGCTCTAGCCTGATTGGCCGATAATTCGTCATTTGAGTGTATTTCGTTAAGAATCTTATCCAAAGCTATTGTACCGGTGACAAACTCAATGATACCCGCCCTGTGAGTCAGAGGAATGACCTTATAGGTCCGCATTCTAAAGTTTCTGCGTTTTACTTCCTGGTTTCTACTAAGCAGGATATTGACTTTTTCAAAGACTTGCTCCATGATAGCGTCTTGTCTAAGGTCATCTCCACCTCCTTTGAATAAAACTTTATGATTCTGACCATTTGATAGTATCATCTTCAAGATCTTAGGGGCACTTATGCCAGACGGCGCAACAGCAAGATAGCTGTTAACAATTTGAATTGTAACTAGTTGAGAATTATCGTACCTGCATGTTTTGTCAATAGGGAGAGAAGAAGTTGGAATGACTATTCCCGAGTTGGCAACCATAGTTGTCCATTGTGAGCCATTTTTTAAAGATTTGAAGTAAATTTTATCTTTAGTTCGGTTGATCTTTTCATTAGCAAGATTTACAGAAATGTCACAAAACCAAGAAATTTTAGAAATCACTTCTGAATTGCTACCGAATCTGCTTGAGTATAAATTTGAAACAGTGTTCCAAAGTTTAGATGCGGCAACAGATCTTCCCAAAGAAACAGTGTCGTCATCTTTTCCACTGTGCCTCAAAGAGTAGAGAACGTACATTGAATGATAAGGATGTGAACAACATAACTCTGTAAGCAACGCTAACAATCTACTTTGAAATAGTGTCTTCTCGTTTGACAACCTGGACATCAGTTGTCGCACCCAAGGTATAAATTTGAAAGAGGGTACTTTTAGCAATATATTACTATCCAGTTGAGAATCTGTAAATTCCATCCAAAGAGCACAAAATCTGTCAATAGATATGTCATCGTGGCTTTCGTCAATGCATAAAGTCATGAGATAGTGAAACATAGCTTGTTCAACGCAACTAGATTTGTTATTCAAGCAAACCTTGAGTTCTTCTAGATCCCTCTTATAACTAACGTCTAGTCTTCTATAGACTCTGCTTGCATTCTTTCTATCATCTTTGGAATTGGTGGTATTCTTCGCATAGGCTGCTAATTCACTCATCTCCCTCTGTTTCTGTCGCAAAGACTGTTTTAAGGAATTGTGAGTTTTATCAAAGTCACCCGATCTGATTTGATTATCACAAAATTCAGCAAACATGAAATAAGTATCAGAATCTTTGGAGGTTTTTGTTCTATGAAGTTGCATATCCTTTACTGTTGGTTTAATGTATAGCTCCATAATCTTCTCGGTTGTCATTTGACTAGACTCGGTACTCCATTTAGCAATAGTTGCACTAATATAATGCACAGGAAGCTGCTCGGGAACTTTTTTACCACTTAGTGTAACCTTCTTCTTTTCGTCTTCCAAAATGGAATTTAGTAAAGAAACTGATAAGGTTGTTTGGTCCTTTTGATTCCACATAGCAGAAGCCAAATTAAACTTTGCAACCTTTTTAGCTCTGTAGTAATCTATACGTTCAAACCTATTTTGATCATCAGCCAAGGAATTTATGTAAACTGCTGCGTTGACTTGCTTCTGGTATTGTCTATTTCGTCCTGCTAAATCTGCAAGCTGATCCAGTTCGGCGACAGCAAGTAAATATCTTGTACTCGGAGAGTTCAGATTGCAAATATGACTCATCTCCAGACTAGCCTTTCTTGCAAGACAAATATGTTCATATAAGTCCAAATCAGCAGTTCCATACCACTTGGAGGCCCTATCAAAATACTTGGAGATTTCTCTTTCAAAATTTTGATCATTTAAAGCAGCAATTTCTTCAATGTTTCTAACCACTGACAATGTTCTGAACCAAGACTTTTTCTTTTCCGTTTTCCTTTTGAGTGTTTCAAACTTATTATAATCAATAAATAGGCTGGACAAAACTCGGTCAAACTCTTTCTTCTTGGAAGACACTTCGAGTGAGCGTATGGATTCCCTTTCTCCAATCTGACGAATATTATTTAGTGCTCTGTATATGACCTTATTTTCCGTGTCCACTTGAGTAGTAGAAGGCAATTTCCACTCATTAAGCTTCCACGATATTTCGTATAAGGTCTCAATATCTGAGGATTTTGACGTCTTTACATCGATTCCCAAATTGTTTTTGAATTCTATAAGAGCCTTGGCTGCTCCTATCTCGCCATTGGACATGCAATCTCCGACTGCGTCGTATGTGTTCTTATCTGCGACAATTCCAGTAGATAATGCAACATTGAATGATGCAGTGTTAAACGCCATAGTAGTATGACCGCTTTGGCTATTCATAGCATCAAGTCCATGTGATAAAACAGGATGGACGGGTAGACCATAAATCAAATCATCAACGTCAATTTCACAGTATAATTTATACAGAAAATCAGATTCTTTGTGCCACTGAGTATTCCCCAGAATTGCCTTATTAGCGTGATATTCTTCAAAGAAAAGTAAACCAGTTTTGGGGCAATCAGCGTGATATGCTGATTTTGAAATTTTGATTATATCTAACTTTTCATAAACCAATTCATATTTTTTTGATAATTTAAGAGAAGCAACCCTGATAGACTGAACGATCTCTAAAAATAATATTATTGATTCCTTTCTATGTGCGGAAGGTTCCAAAGAAAAGAACTTGGAAATTGTGTTGGCAATATGCATGTTCCCTTTAACGTTGGTATTGTGTATATAGTACAATACCATGTGCGGCAGCAAGCGTCTTACAAAAGTAGGATCGTTTGGTATAAATGTGGCAAGCAAGGTCAAAATAAAAGATTTTTGCTGTAGATCGTTTAGAATTGCAAAAAAAAACTTAGTAATTAGAGCTTGTTCATTTTTCTCTTTCAACAAAGTATTGAACTGAGAGACAAAGTCCCCAAGGCTGCCCTCAAAATAAAACATAGAAACATCACAAGATTGAGAATTTATAATTGAACATGTATGAGGGTCCAATGGTAAGATGTACGATTCGTACTTTGAAAATAAATCGTAAGACACTACTCCTTTAAACACAGGCAAAGATTCTTCTTCATTTAGGTACCTCTTTCTGTGAATTATAGCACCTATCAAACTGTTGGTACAATTCAGGATTGTAATTCTTGGCCGATACTCTGAGTTTCCTTCTAAAATTAATTTGAAAGCTGTATCCAGGGTCGATATTTTTGCACTCAACTCATCTTTGTAGTCCTCAAATTTCACTTGATACTTGGAATCAGTATCAGGACATATCTCTCCTGTGTTAGAATAATACTCCCCAATAAATCTTGAAATAAAAGCCGCCAGTCCCCTACCAATGCAATCTGGATGCCCACGCAAACAGAATAGAAATTCTACCATCTTGGGTGTTAAATATTGAGGATGTATCATTTCGGTTTCTGGAGCATCTCTCAAATCAAATAGTAAAGATATCAGTTTGATATGCTCCAAAGAGCCTTCTCTCTCCTCCTTTAAGAAATGGTTAAACCACAACATGACTGAATCCAGTGAAACATTTAAGGTGTGAGTTGTTACATACTCGAGTCCAATTTGAGAAATTGCACCCACATCTTCAATAGCACAACTTTTGCACCTTTTTTGTAGAAACTCTGTCAAGGGAGAAACCAAATTCACACTATGGGAATCCCTCCTCATAGTCACTAATTCAAAAGTTAGTAAACTCCGGACGACAAAAAGGTATTCATTAATTTCGGCCGGCATTGATTTGGACCTTTTGTAATACTTTTCGTGCCTTGTTAGTGCTTCCAAGATTATAGATGAAGTATCTGCTGCTAAGAAAGAAGTACTCAGGTACTTAGACAATGAAGCCACATATAAAACTAAAGTTTGCTTCAAACTGAAAGTGTCATCTGCAATAAGTACTAAAAATTTGATTTTTCTAATTGTAAGTATCTTCTCTGCAGGGGAAACGCTTTCTTCTTCAAGTATATAAATCAATCTTGAAGACAAAAAGTAGAACATATCACATGGGACAGCCAGCTTTTTTGATTTAGGTAAATTGAAAAATATTCTAATGGTGTTCAGCAGCTGATCTACTTGTATTTTCAAACCAAGAGTTCCTGTGAATATTTTGTTGGAGTCTGAAAAGCAATTTTTCCCCATATTCCAATCAATTGCTTCAGCTAATTTGACTTCATCACTAGTATCACAAAATCTAAAAAGAGATAGAAGCACCAGAGGTAGATGGCTTTCGGAGTACAATTTCAGTTCTGGAGCACCAATGTTGTACTCCATACAAATATTTTCAAAGTTATCTGGAACTAGTTGGCAGTGAAAGAACGAAAGAGAAATATACAATGAATCCAATACGGCCTGTTTGGGACTCAGTTTTAATATCAAACAAATCGATTCAATAACAGTTTTAGAACTTTTCATGAACGAGAAAGACATTGAAATTATCTCTCTGTAGTTTAAAGATAGAAATTCGTAGTATTTTGTGTATCCAAAAAGTTGGTAAGGAAATAATGAAATAGATTGTCCTGTCTCAATTAACCAATAATATAAAATACTTTCTCTATTTCTTTCGAATAAAATCCTGCATGAGGAATAGCCATTATATATTGAAGTTTCTTTGATTGAGTATTTCAAGTACTCCTTGAAGTGAGAATAATCAAAAAATTTAAGCAAAGTTAATATATTGCCTATCGGCAGATACAACAATGAATTGCTTAGCCTAGAGCAAAACTGAGTAAAAATCGATGAATCTTCGATGGACTTTTGTGGTTCTTTAAATAAGTTGATAAACATTTTATATCTATATTCTGAGTCATCAGCTTCTAAAACATCCCTGATTTGATCAGCGATAGCCAATACTGTATAATAATCCACTTCTCTTAGTGTAATCATACAGCTGTTCAACACATCAGCCTTCTTTAATGATTCCAAAGGATTTTTCAAATTGACTAAAATAGTAAGTTGTAATGAAGCTAATTCACGATAGACTTCTGTTGAGTGCATTAAATCACTTTTTTGAAGATTTGTTATATAGGCTATCATGTCGACACAATCCACTCCAATACTATCACTGTATCTATTCAACCAGACAGGAGAAAACCATTTCAAAAATTTCAAAACTGTCGTCAACAAAGACTCATACACTTGCAAATCATAAGAGTCCAAAAGAGTAATAAGCGTCCCTGTCAATTCTTCTAAATCTTCTTGTAAAATATCCCTATAATTTTTTTTAACAACAAATATTAAGATTTCGTTTATGAAAACAAGTTTCTTGCTCGGTGTGTCACACGCTCTCAACAATCCAACAATTGAGCTGAATCTATGCTCCCAAAATTCAGATTCCGCAACCAAGAAACTATAGTTTATCCAGAAGCTTGTGACTGTTTGAACATGCAAGTTTTGCGATTTCAAAAAATCATAAGATGCATTCTTTGAAACTTCATGACCACTGGTTTCAAGTTTCGATAAGCCGTTTTCTTTATTGTAACCAGTAATATGAACATTGTCATCGGATACTGTGGTTAGTCTGAATGACAGCAAAGAAACGATCTTTTTTTCATCTAAATTTGCGTGCTCCTTAGTCTTCAATGAAAATGTTTTTGTCAAATTGAAGATCCTAAGACAGCCAATTATATTCTTCAAGTCAAGATCCGAGTTGTGATTATCCCCATCTCCGAATTTGTTTATTCTCAAGATAGTGCTATCAACCATTGATCTGCAAATCTGTAAAAGTTCTTCTAATTCATTATTTTGAAGCATATCATCTTCATGCAAAGCATCAAAGCAAATCAACCATTTCATTATTATCTGCAATCCTGACAAATTCACAAAAGTCTTAAACTCTGTTACCAACTCCGATAGTAATTTGTTACTCAAAGAATGCTCTGTCGATAGTACTTCCAAGTTTATAGAAGTGCAATTTTTCAATAAAATAGGTCTGTCACCATCGTAATTGGATAGTAAGGTATAGTTCCGCACCTTTGAATTTTCATTCCAAGATTCAAATAGCTGCAATACAGTAGCAGTACTCAAACTAATATTGTCGTACTCTACTTTCGAAAACTCTGTGAGATGTATATTTGAGAAGCCTAGTAGCCAGCAAATCAGCTTACTTATGAAGTAAATATCATCTTGATTTTGCAACTCTCTCAATTGGCTCCACTTTGACAAAAGCCAGAGAGTCACTTTTGAGCTGAATAGCATACTACTACTAAAGTTTACCGCATCTCCCAAATGTTTTCGATTTGATGTTCCGGATAAATTAAACAATTTAACAGTATTGAATGTAAACACTTTGCAGATTTCATAAGAACTAAACCAAAACATAGCTGATTCTTTGCAAAGCAAAGCAGGACCATTTATCTGGGCTAAATCAATCAAACTTTCAAATAGTACTATAGTCGCCTTGTCAAGTTGTTGGCTATCTATGATACCACAATCATTATCACAAATTGCCTTCAGAGCGACTGACAACAGTGATGACGCTGGTTTAGTAAGCTGTTCATTTCTCACCATATCAAAAGAATACTTGAGCAGTTTCGCAACAACCGTAGTTTTAAGCTGCATTCCACTCTGATTATATTCTTCTAACTGGTACAGTAGTGACAACAGAGTATAAAGACAAAGAAATGTCCAATAGTTGATAGCCTCATTCTGCAGTTCAAATAAATTCAGCAGGTGTTCAAATGTACCATTCAAGTTCTGAATTATATACTTGACAAAAGAATTACTGGATTTCAGTTCAACTTGGGTTGAACTGGCACCAATCTTGAAGCAAAGTAATTGTAAACCAATTTGGATTCTCTTGAGTTTACCAGAGGAAATGGAGTCGGTTATGGTAGCGTTAGCGGAAGAGAAGAAAGATGAATGCAATGTTGAGCTAAATGAAGTCAACGCAATAATAAATCGAAAGAATGAGTCGGACCTTTTAAGTAATTTGGAATTCAGTTCGTCCGTGCTTTCATTATCGTACTCCAATACTCTTCTTCTTTTATTCGATGATGGGTCTGTTCTAAAGTTTTGTTTAGTTGCATTCAGTATAAATTCTTCAGATATCGCAGCCTGATTATCATCTGGCTCTATTCCCGATGAAACAATTCTCTTTGTATTTAAAAATGTTAGCAATTCATAGTATGAGTCAATGAGCTTAGGAATAGCTGCTCTTAACAACCATTTTTCTAGATCGTCGTCAATATTAGAAGGTCTGAAAAACCTCAGGTTAAATCGACTTTTATGATCATAGTCATAACTACCTTTAGTGAAAAATACAGTGATATCTATCTGGCTTGATGAGAGGTTTAAATTCTCCAAATCTGAAGGATTTGTCAATTTCTCCAAAAATTTGTCAATAACAAATCGCAATTCTTTGATTTTGAGTATTTCATTCTTAGTCAACCAAGTCATTGAGTTGTCTTTTTTGTGACTTTCATTAGTATCATCTACATCCATATTATCCCAGAACAGCATGCTTGTGTCATCATCTTGTGTGCCATCAGAATTATCAGAGCTTACTGAAAATACACTTTCTTCTCTATCTTTGGGACTAGAAGTATACTCTGTTGATGTAATCAAGCGTCCGTTCAAATCAAAATTCCAATTGTCACCGCTCAATTTCGGAATCTTGGAAGCATTTATAAAATCAGGAATAAGGTTCAAAAACACATAAATCTCTCTTTTCAACTCCTTTGTGGAAATTGAACTAACGTCGATAATAATCCTCGTGCCAATCAGATAGATTTTGTGACATAACTTGATATTTATGGTCGATAGTAGAACTATAGATTTGTTGAGAATAGCAAAAATAGAAGTTAGACATGCAAGTTCTCTATTATATGAATTGGTCATTATGTTGACTTTGAAATTAATAAAAATATTCAAGAGATGATTCGAGTAACTTTGATCTTGGAGGATTATCAATGAGGAAGTATATTTTGGATATAAATAAAACTGATTATACGTTTCCATTAGCAACGTTATCAATTTTATTCCTCCTTCTTTATTATCGTAGCTTTTCGTGTCGTTCTTTGTTAACGATTCAAGTGCCTTTAATATGAAATTAATGATCTTGTGGTACTCGCTATTCTTCATATGATCCTTCAATCCTTGAATACTGGATAGTTCATGCAGACATGTTAGCAAACTAAAACAGGTCGGCTCAATCAGTTTCATCTGTGATATTCCACCTTGGTATTCATATCTTGCACAATTATCCATAATAAATGTTACCAAGTTCGAAACGTAACTGAGTTTAAGCCTCTCATTGTATAAGTATAACATTTTGACAATTAATGTTTTAAAAATCGATGCAGAACGAAATAGCCTAGATTCCACAGAGTTTAAAACTGCCTTGTTCTTTGAGTTGACTGAACTGTTATATGAACCATGTGAATCATTTGTCAAATTCGCATTAGAGCCATAAATTGTCAAATCATGCGACATGGCAAAGTTCAATGCCTCCAACAAACCAAAATATGAAGCAGGAGACCCAAACCTCTGAACTAAATTGGCAGAATCAAAGTTCAAGTTTTCTATTTGATTCAATCCTTCATTACGATCTCGTATTTTCGTTGAAGATAGCAACGCTTTTTGATAAAAGAAGAAAATCAATTAGTAGCCAAAATTTGAAATTTCAAAAAGGATCAAAATGATACTTACTTCGTATATTCTCCAGGTTATAAGTAGCCATGGTAAGAATTAAAACCAGAAGTACCCTTATACTCCTCTGCAATATTCTTTATACCAAAAGCAATATACACTTAAATTTTGAAAAGATGTAAACATTGAAGATAAATCTATAATTACACCTTATCTCAAATATTTTGAAGAGACGCCAAATCCGATTTAAGATATTATGGGGAAATTTATCGACGCGACTTTCCACTTTTTACTTTTCACTCAAGATTAGCACTTAATTTTTTTATTCTATTTTTTGATTTTTCACGTTTTTTAATAGACTACTATCTTACATTTGTTGTTCAGTAATTTTTGCAGAAGTGAGTTATTATGTATTAGTGTGACATTATATATTTAAATTTAAATAAAACAAGAGTAAATCGAATAAACTAATTTGTATTAACTTGATTTAAACAACAACACCAGAGTTGGAAGCAATTCTTGGCCATAAATCAGCACATTCTTTACCGACTGGACCAGTGATAGCAGAACCCTTCATTTCACCCTTTGGGTTAACAATAACACCGGCGTTATCTTCGAAGTATAAGAAGATACCGTCCTTTCTTCTCCAAGCCTTGGATTGTCTAACAACGATAGCTGGCATAACCTTCTTTCTTAATTCTGGCTTACCCTTCTTGACGGTAGCCATAACCATATCACCAATAGCAGCAGCTGGTAATCTGTTTAATCTAGCACCGTTACCCTTGACGGCCATGATGTATAAGTTTCTAGCACCACTGTTGTCGGCACAGTTTAAGACGGCACCAACTGGTAAACCTAACTGTAATAATAAAGAGAGAAAAAAGAATGTTAGTATTCTGTTATCATAAGGTAAAATAAAGCAAAGTGGTATGAAAAGAGATGTAAAGGTCATTTGTATAAGTCAGATAAACTTGGATAGGCTGGAAATAGCTGAATCAACTCGTTTAAACGAATTCCCTGTGATTACGTTCATTCATTATTTGTATTTCGATTCGTGAGTTTCACCGTAGAAACTCGGTGTACATTCAAACTCAGTATTCTACTCTTCTGCAGTTTCAAACACATGTAATAAGTAACTCGGAAGATCTTATAGATTCATATACTCCAAGTGAATACAATTTCAAAACTTCCTTAAAAAAACTTGCCATGCATAATTTTTTTCTTTGATGATACGTCTTATCTAACCTATGCTGATTCATCTAGTCTTCTAATCTTGTAAATCATATTGACTAGATGCATTTGCTCTGTTCTGTATCTATGTCAATTATCATTGCCATCTTGCTTCAAAAATATTGTTTTTGAAAAATTATCTAGCTATTTTCAAATTTAAGCCACCCTTGATGCATGCTATAAATCTAATCCAATTCATCTGAAATAATTCAACATATCCTTCTCTCTTTTCAAATCTTCAAACGTGTAAAATGAATATTTAATATTCAAATTGATGAATCTATCCACATTAACTTTCGAATTATCCCTTTTGCTTTTTTGATTCTTGAATTTTTAAATAGAATAAAATAAAATAACGGTACATACAGACATACGGAATTTGTTACCGGAAGCACCTGACATTCTTGATATACTTTAATGATAATTAATCTACTTGATGTAATGTAATCAAAAGGACCGTAACATACAACTTGTCCAGATGAAGTGAATACCAGTTTTAATCAATCCCACTCACTAACTCACTTGCACTCACTCAGTACCATACTACACAAACTCGCTCCTTCCCTCTTGCCAAAAGCCTCGCTCTGGAAAATTTTCTCATTGCAAGTCACGTTTCTCACCAGCTTAAAGAATTGTATTAGCGGTGTGCGGTGTAAATAAACACCTCGCACCACTCTTTATATTTTACCAGTCAGTCTAAAGACTATTTACGGGATACTATAGTATGTATATTCTCTACAACTATTACAACATAATAAAGTAGTCTAACGAATAAATAATTAAAGTAGCAGTACTAACGGTATAAGAGTATCACAGATACTTCAAAAAAGCGAACACATGAAAGACAAAAAAAACTAGGGGCCATAAAAAGAATGTAAGTACAGCATAACGCAAACCAAAACCAGTAAATGACTTACAGAAAAAAGGGAATCATCATTTCGTAACTAATAAAAAAAAACCAAACGTATCTAAGGTCGTGAACAAGAAGTGAACAAGACCAAAAGTAAAAAGTAAGAGCTAAATGTTTTCAAAAGGAAAAGCAGAAGTCAAAAAAACAATCGACTGACTTGTAAAAGATTCTCCAAGATTATTGTTGTATATCTTCTTCTTGTTGTTGTTCTAGATCTTGCTCTGTATCTTCGTTATCGTAAACATGATCAATATCAAACGCTTCCCTCATGATAGTTTGTAAATAACGTTGAACATAGTCACTAATATATCCAAATCTCTTGGTGTTGTATTTATTAAAGATTTCTAAATGATGAGTTTTGTAATTTAAACAACATTTGAAAATGTAATTACAAAGATCAACCATTTGTTCTTCTAAATAACCTGAATAAAAGATATGTCTCTTGCTCCAAGCATTATCCTTAGCTAATACTCTTCTTGATAATAGCATTGCTGCTGCAGTTGAAAACGATATGGGTGTTGAGATAAAATGTTCATCAACAATTGTAATCTCTAAGAAATATTTTGCCATATTACGTACTTCATTATCGTAACCATCAGCTTTTGATATAAATCTTAAAAATGACATTGGACCGGGGTAATTCACATTAAATTCCAGTATTCTGATCATATATTTTTCTGCCTCCATGAATTGTTCAGTTGTAAACTGATTTGATAAGATATAACACATTTGTTTTACCGTTGGATAATTTACCTCCTCAAATTTAGAAGCAATAAATAATGCAGCAGCACCACATAATTGATATCTTGTCAACGATATATTAGATTTCAAACTCAAGAATCTGTCCATAATGTTGATGGTTAAATATAAAGTTTCAGGTAATAAATTGAATCTTTGATGAATTTGTACAATCCATAAAATCAATTCTTTTCTATGAATGTAGTTGATTTCTTTATGGTTGTTGAGAATATTATTTGAATCGGGTAAGTATTTCATTTCTAATTCATGCAGATGATTCATTATCTGAGGTCTATATTCGGAAACCATTGTAGTATCTAGAAAGTCCAAGTCATTAGGATTGAAATGATCTGAATCATAACGACTGAATATAGTTTGTAATTCTTGTTCTATTTGTTCATTCATAACAGGTTGAAATTGAGGTATTTGAAGATAGGATGATGAAGAAGAAGTGGCGGATGAAGAGGCGCAATTAGTGGCAACGCTGTTTTCTTTATTGGTAGCATTAGTAGAGGTATCGTTATCGTTATCGATATCAATCTCAATATCATTATCGTTGTCATTGTCATTTTCAACCTCATAATCACTAATTATAACGTCGTAATGGTCATAACTTGAAGATTCTTGTACAGTATTCGTCTCTTGTTTCTGTATATTAGAGATCTGGTTCTGGTGATGTTGAGGTTGTCTACTTCTATTTAAATCTGAGTTCGACAGTTCACCAAGGACGGTTCTTGTATTATTCTGTGTAATATTACTTGTGTTATTAATCTTGTTATTGTTGTTCTTTGTTCTTAATACGGCGTTCTCATCGCCAAAGCTGGCACCAGGCCTGCTATTATTATGATGACTTGGGTGACTGCCATTCACACCGACGGAACTAGTAGTGTTCTCATCTCTTGGAATTACAATCTTGGCCATTTTGTTGTTTCTTGATCTGGTTATATGGAAAGACAAACTACGTGCTAATAAATAGCTTGTAAAGTTGTAAAAATGCACTTATGAATCCAACAAGAGAGATAAATATGGATTAATTCAAAACTCGTAAAAGAGTGCTTGCGACGGCAGCACTTGAGTTATACTAGATTTATATATCTTTGTTTACATTTTACACAAATCAAAAAACCACATGATGGAAAGACGCGATCGTCGCGCTCATCGACGCGTCTGTTTCAACATTGCTCGGGTCGCTTGTGTAAATTGTGGGACAGCATGCTAGCCTGAAGCAAGATCAGCTATCTAACTAATGAGTTGATCTCCCTTCTCTTCCTTACCATTGTGCCTCTGTTCTAATTTCTATTCCCATTATCGTCAAAAGTCAATCCGCAGAACAATCCTTCCTTATAGCCTCTCTCTGCACATCTGCAAACGTTTGATCCACTCGCATAGCACTGATTTCAACCCCAAATTACGCCTCCATTGAACCCCCCTTGGTGCCTCTTATCACTTGCTGCTAATACAATAAATAAATTCATATTATACCCACCCGTGCACCACACCCGTACACCCATTGTCAAACAAGAGGTCACGTGGTATTGAAACTATTTCCGTGGCAGTTTTTCATTTTTCTTGGCTTTTCTGTTGGGATTTATTTATAGCTTCAGCCCTACTGCTTTTTGTTTAGCATTGCTTTGTTTGGCTGCTCAACATCTGTTGTTACTGAAATAGCCATTAGATCATAGTGCTTAAAGCCTATTATTCCTATTTCTTCCCAGACGCTCTGCGTTAATTCTACCCGCCACTCACCCCCTGCTTCCGCTTTATCGTTTCTTACTTCTCGTGCAGCTTCCCAGGTAGATCGATCCCGCAAGTTGACCACACCACCGACTTTAGCACCAATAGCACACTCACCAAGATTTGATCTGCATTTTGCAAAATTTAAACCCGAAAGCCCTTTGTTATTTTCAATCAAGTGAGAGTCTCCCAGTCTGCCCCCTTACTTCATAGCACACATCTGTCTGCTATTTTGTTCTCTCCCCCTCCCCCCTTACTGTGCCTTGTTCTCAACTTTTTTTAGCTTATTAACATTCCTTGGCGCTGATCCTTATTCCAATTGATCCTGTATTGTGACGCTGGCATTATTCCTTCATATCTGAACAACTTGAATTCATTCTGTTTCATTATAACCCCTCAAAATACATCGTACCACTTACACCTTGCAAATCATTGTTTCCTAAACTCGTATGCCCTTTCTCCTTTCCTAAATCAGCATTGTGTGTTTTTTTTCTTATTCCCACTAGTGTTATCTCGTATTCGCATCCATTACCCAATAACTAATTATAAGAACGTCTCCATACTAATTTTGCACCGTTTTTATTTTCCTCATATTTTGGATTCCTATTTTTAGATTGCTACATTCATTTATTCATTCAACTAACTTCCCCTTACAGATCGTTATATGGTATTTTGGTCAATTTATCGGTCGCCTGAAAATCCACTTCCTCGCCAAGATTAGATTCTATTGTTACTGTTTCTACTGTTGAATTGCATCGTACTCTAAGTTTGCTTAACGTTTTACTCCCTATATACTCCCGTGTTCCCCATCACATTCTTTGATCTGTTAGGTTCCCACATTCCTTTTCACATAATGTCATCTGATAACCTTAATTCAAGCCCTTATCCTAACTCAAACGTTAACAGTAATAGAAGTGTTCCAAAGTTGAATATATCAACAGAGAAGCTTAATTCTCTTCATAATACCAATTCAAATTCGATATCGACTCCAAGTCTATCTACACCAAATACACATTTAGATACTTCCCCTTCATCATCGGATTTGAATTTGAAATTTCATGATATGTCATTGCATAATAATAGAAGGGCTATTAACCCTGCTGTGCAGGCAAAATTGTTAGCCTTTCAAGAAAAAAGAAAACAGCAAGCTGCTTTCCCTAATAATGATCAACAAACACAGTCTCCTACTCAGAATCTAGATAACCCATATTCTTCTTTCCTTCCGAATAATTCAATGATTAATTCCCCTTCTTCTGCTTCCGCATCTCCAATTGTTTCTTTGAATTCCTCTCCATTGATTGAAAAGGAGAAGCCATTGCCTCCTATTCCTAATAATAATAATAATAATAATAATAATAATAATAATAATAATAATAATAATAATAATAATAATAATAATAATAATAATAATAGCAATAACAGCAGTGATAACACACTTGTGCCTGATAATAATAACCCTGAGAACACTGGTAGTAGTGATGGTGGAATGATAAGGCGTACTTCATTTAGATTACCTAAAAAGACTACTCCAACAGATACAGGATTGCCACCACTGACTGCTAGTAATATGGTGAACTCAACTTCAAACTCAACGTCTAATTCAGCCTCTTCAAATAATTCAAGCATGGTGAGTACACCGATAAACTCTTCTTTATCTACACCAACTGAACCACCTTCAACAATTCCTGGCTTATCAAGTCATATGAAAACAACTCAAGATACTAATAATACACCAAGTAGTAGTAATGTAAGCACAACCAATGCTTCTCCCTCTTCTAATACTGCAACTTTTTCAAGTAATACAAATATCAACGGTGCTGGTCTAACATCAAAAGATTTAAACTCTATGAAAGCAGCAATACTTAATCAATCACAGTCTCCTGTTTCAACTGAGTTACCCAAAAGATCAACATTGTCTCAAAGAAGAGGAATGAAACTGAACATCAATTCATTAATGAATAATGCACCACAAACTACACCACCATCAACTGATCCTACAAACGCTACAACTGATGAACGTCCAAAAATTCCTTCCATGCCTATGAGTATGCCTAGTCATTTTGGCAACTCCAATCTTATGGCTCAAAAACGTGCACCTACAAAAATGGATAGACTAAAGAAAGGAATGCTTCCGCAACGTGGTTCAATGCAACCATCCCATCCTCCACCAGCTCCTCCTGTACCTTCACAAGTCTCTAACTCAAATTCAATTATCAAACCAGGTGGAATGTTTGCCAGTTATGCCAAGTATATTGATATAAAATCCGGTTCTTTGAATTTTAAAGGAAAGGCTTCTTTACACGCTAAGGGTATTGATTTCTCCAATGGTTCCTCATTTAGAATCTCTCAAGACGAGTTGGAAATCCAAGATGAATTAGGTCGTGGTAATTACGGTATCGTATCTAAAGTGTTGCATAAGCCAACCGGAATTATTATGGCTATGAAAGAAGTTCGTTTAGAATTAGATGATTCGAAATTCAGACAGATTTTAATGGAGCTGGAAGTTTTGCATAATTGTAACTCTGATTGTATTGTTGATTTCTATGGTGCCTTCTTTGTTGAAGGTGCAGTTTACATGTGTATTGAATACATGGGTGGGGGATCATTAGATAAGTTATACTTTGATGGTGTCCCAGAACTAGAATTAGCTTACATCACAAAAAGAGTTGTTACAGGTTTACAAGAGTTAAAGGATAAGCATAACATCATTCATAGAGATGTTAAGCCAACCAATATTTTGGTTAATGAACACGGTAAAGTGAAGCTAACCGATTTTGGTGTAAGTGGTAACCTTATTGCTTCATTAGCAAGAACAAACATTGGTTGTCAATCATATATGGCTCCTGAAAGAATTAAATCTAATTCGCCAGATGTAGCAACATACACAGTTTCAAGTGATATTTGGTCTTTAGGTTTGTCCATTTTGGAAATAGCAAATGGTTGCTATCCTTACCCTGCTGAAACCTATGATAATATTTTTTCTCAACTATCTGCTATTGTTGATGGCGATCCTCCTATTTTACCTAAGAATAAATTCAGCACAGAAGCACAAGACTTTGTTGCACGATGTCTTAATAAAATTCCATCTGAAAGACCAGGTTATGCTGAGTTATTAAAGCATCCATGGATGTTGAAGTATCCTGCTGAATCGGAAGGTCAAGCTAAGATGGAGCAATTGGTTCAAAAAGTACACAAGAGCGAACATCATCACTCGGACAAAAAAGTCCCAGCTTTGCACAAGAAACAGTTCAGTTGAAGGTTCTTTTGTAATTTAATATCGCCTTATCTTTTAATAATATTTAAATAACGATAATTTTATGCATTTACTAATTTACTAACATCATACAAACCCGCATTTTTTTTTTCTCAATTTTTACTTTTGTTCATTATCATTGAACTACTTCATTTTTCAAACACAATGAAACACTACTTACATATTATATAATATCATTAATACATGCCATTTATTTATTTATTAAAAACCTTGTAAAAAAAATTATTTGTATATTAACAGCTATCTTTGAATCGTGACATTTTTTATGTTGCAAAAACATATTTTTGTAATTTATCAGAAAACTAAATTTGGAATTCTGAACTTCAAATTTTTATTCAACTTTCAGCTATAGCCTATAACGCGACATTGACAAACGCTGTGTTTATGGATAAGAATTAATTAATATAGATGGAATAAGAAAATGAATAAAAAGAAACTATAAATAATAGAAAGTACATATTAATCGGGCAACTATGCTATGTGTATAATAAATATTAAAATTAAAATTAAATCGGTATATCATAAAATCAATTGAGTCTTTCGTAAAAGAGCATATAGACAGCTTTCGAATCCGCCATCATGTCGACAGATGATGTTTCCTTGACTTTACTATCGGAGATTCTCCAAAATGGGAACTTTATCGACGATGAGACTTTCTTGTTCTTTTTCTCAGTAGCGGCAGATACAAGGGGTGATTGTGGAGCTTCTTTATTTGATGGGGATGAGGAGATAGCTGATGATTCAGGAATGACTTCATCACTTGATCCCTGAATAGATGCCCTTCTGAGCGAAGAGAAACTATTTCTTAATTTTTTGGACAAACTAGACGATCTTCTAGGTCTGGTCTTAATACTTGAGCTTGCAGATTCAGTTTCTGAAATGTCTGAAAACGCTTCTTCATGAGATGCTAGCTTCGGGGACTCAACAACTTCATCATCACTGTGGTTGATTGTCATGTTTTGAACAGCGGCAATAACACCTTCTTGTCTCGAAACTCTACTATCTATCAATTTTGGAAATTTAGTGAAATAATCTCCAGTATTTGCATCCTTGTAGAAAACAGGCTTACGTCTGTAACATTCATAATGACCTAATGAGTGAGAACCTTGATGACGAATAACAGCTCTAAGTCTATATCTATATGTCTTTGTGGTGGCCTTTACATTAGATGAGGGTCCTACTGGTGTGGTTGTAGCAGGTTTTGTTGTTGGGGTCAGATGGTTTTCAGCGATTTTACTGGCTTGGCTTGGAATAGAGGTGGCAGCAGTTGGTGGAAGTTCAGAGGCAGATGTACTTGGAGTAGAGTACATATGAGAGGACGGAAACTTTTCGCTGGAGAAGGAAGGCTGGAACATTGGCCTCTGAACAGGAGTACCATCATCACCTTCAACTGCATTATCATCTTCGTCATCATCGACATCTTGAAGGTCTTCTTCATCCTGGTATTCCTCCCCCTCTTCTTCTTCTTCTTCTTCTTCTTCTTCATCTTCTTCGTCAATGTCATCCAAATCGGCATCGTGCACAACTTCATCATCCAAGTCATCCTCGTTGATATTTTCAACAAATTCGGAACCGGCTTTTTCTTCTTTAATAGACAAGGAAACATGTGTGGTACAGGCTACAGTTTCCGAGAAATCATCACTGTCATCACCATTACTGTCATCTTCATCATTATCTTCTTCCTCTTCTTCACCACCGTCTGCTATTGTCTTGGCTTTGCCCTTTGTCTTTGAAGCCTTTGCAGCTTCAAACTGTTCCTTTTCTGCTTCATCAACGGTGATTGTCAAATGTTCTTCAAATTCAACGTTACAAGAGTTTCTCCAAGCTTGAGTATTTTCAAAAATAGACCGAGACAAATGGATAGGTAAAACCTTAGGAGCCATTATAAAGTTTGTTGTCTTACAAACTGTTGATTTAATGTGAGGGTCAGAGATCTGGGGATAGTCGTCTACGAACTTCTGCTCCGAGGCGGGTAAATCATCATTGATCAGCAATTTATCACTTGCCACCCAATCTTTCAAGTTTTTTAATGCTTCAATATCTTCTGGTGAAGATAATTTTGAATTGTCATTGTCATTAATAATAAAATTTATCTTACAACGTAAACACGAGTAGTCATCAATATTTTCTTGTAAATTTTTTTGCACCAGTGATTGAAGTCCAATTGATGATATTTGTGGTACTGGCATCGACAGGATTATCATAGGGTCATAATTGACCGATGACTTCTTTCCACACCTTGTACAAATCAACTTTGATGATATTTCAATGCTAAAAGGGAAGTCCGGAATTCCGTTGTCTTGAAATACTTTATTAAAAATACTATGATGTCTAACAACAAACCTTTTAACACTGTTATATTCGTTATTCAAGGTCTCTAAGATCAATTGTAAAAGCTCATGGGCGTCATGCTGATTACGGGAAATTTTTGAGTTATAAATTCTTTCCAAAGTGTGCAAAAAATCCCAAACCGAGATGACTCTGTTTGACAGAATTGTTTCTTGAAGTCTAGCCAGTAAATCAACCAAAGCGGTATGTAAGGGCATTAGAGGTGGGTTCAGGTTGTTATCGGCTACTTGACTTGACTGACATACTCCCAATACTTTCGAATGGTAAATGGACATACCATTGAGGTAGTTGTTCAACGAAGGGAGTGCAGCCAGGGATTGCAAAGTTGAATTAGCAAAACAGTCTGTCGTGAGGTTGATGAGCCCCGTGACGTATTTGTCCGGTCTTTTGGCAAACATGGTGCTCTGAGAGGAGGGGAATATAGTTGGGTAGACGATATAGATGCCTAATAGGGCAGAAATTATACCGGTAGAGTATTTGTATCTCTTGGAGTCAGAAAGAGAATTCCACCAGAGAAAGAAGTTGGAGACGGAATATTTGACAAAGCTAAAATTCCAGTGTGGGGGTGCGGGAATAGCAGGGGTTAACTCTTCGGTCTTGGGAGGTATGCGGTCAAAGGAGTTTGAGCAGAGTTGGATGAGCGTATCAAGGATGTGTGCGTTCTTGGCCATACAGTGGGATCAACTTTGCAACTACTAATAGCTTCCTTGTGGTGTCTATGTCTAATGCTGTTCAATTCCGTACACAATAGTAGCCTGGCCGTGGGGGTCGGTGAAGAGGAAGAGGAAGTTTGTAAGCCATGCGCTCTAAAAGCAAAAGGCTCTCTTATTTGGCTGGTTAGGAGGTCGATCGACGGACATGCCAATGGGGGTAGTTTAGTTTAGTTTAGGTTTGGCAAAACAGGTACCGTATATGGAGAGCTATGAGTCTGTGTATATTACCAAGAAGTCTTGGTATTGCTTTTATAGAGATACTGCTACTTGTGGAAGCTATGAAAGAACATCCTATAAAGATCAATATAGTCCCCGAGGGCAACAAAGAGAGGTCATTGGCCCCCATGGTGCCGCCCAACGCCCCAGACAGGATCAGTTCAACGGCAAGACTGCAGCAGATGGCTGCTCAGGCAAGGTCACAGAGAGCTGCACAAATGAGCAGTCTAGTGCCTGGATCAAGTGCTAGCTCCAACTCCAACTCAAGCTCAAGTTCTGGTTCACAGGACTTGCCCAGTCACTTACTTGTGGGTGCTTTCCCCGTATCAGGATTACTTCAAAGAATAGACGCCCCAGGTGCTGGCCCTAGACGTCAAAAAACTAGATTAGAGCCCGGCCACTCAGCTATTGACTGGGAGTCCTTGAAAAAACAGAATTCTTCAAATACCAAGATGCGTGGTAATATCGATCCGTCATCGTTCCCACTGCGAGTCTCTAAAGACGAGCTCAAGAGACACAACACGAGGGACGATTGTTGGGTCAGTTTGGGATCTAAAGTATATGACATTACCACGTACTTGAACTTCCACCCAGGTGGGTCGGATATTCTGATAAAGACGTCAGGTAGAGACGCCACTGAGATTTTCAATAAGTATCACAGATGGGTGAATTTTGAGAGGATTTTGGATGGATGCTTAGTAGGATTTTTGGTCTAACATATGAAACGATTAATGACACAACTTTATTTTGATTTTAGCTTTTACTTTTCACTTTTACATTCAACAATATTCCATATTTTATAAAGGTATTTTTGTATAATAATTAAACCATAAATGTAAACCTGGTATTAAACTCGAAATTCATATACATACTATTATATATATTTGTGGGGAAAAAAGAAAATCAAACAATCATCATTTTTAAAGTCTGGAGATGTACTCCTTTACTATATCCAAATCATGGTCTTTGAACTTCAGACAAATTCGGGCAACCATTTCAATAATTGTAGGGCTATATTTCCCATTATCAAAATTGTCAATAATATCCCTATAGTTTCTTTTGAATGCAGCATAGAATAACCTTCTTTCAGAAACGCTGACATTCAACCATCCTTGAATACTTGACTCTCCTGATAATCTTTGCCAAATAGCCTTTGGTTCAACAATTTTGTGAGCGTACTCAACTTCCTTAGATATGTCGACCAAGATACGAAGATAAAGCTGAATCTTGGTCTCTGAAATCTTTGAAAGAGTCTCAGAAGTCTCCTTGGTAACTTTGTCACCAGTTTCTGATGGCTTTGGGTTATGGAAGTTCTCTTCCTTGATGAAATTAGCATTTTCATCTTCAGAGTCAATCTTGGATTTTGGCTTTGTAACTTTACGTGAATAAATAAGCTTCGAAAGATCAAAATCAACAATAGCCCTCTTGAAGAAAGATGGAATACCACCACTGGTCAATTCAAACTTATTCCTTTTTTGCTCAAAGGATAGATTTTCCTCGATCTTATTCGTCTTAAAGTCGTCACTATTCTTTCCTTTATGGAAGTTTGATCTTTTTCCAGACTTTTTCAATACTTTATCAACAGAGTTCTTAAGTTCACTTACCAACCCTTGTTGGCCTTCATGTATTTCTTTGGAGTTTGCTTCCTGATCATTGATGATTAGATTCTCTTCGTTACCTTCAGTTGCCTCTTGCAAGACTTCATCGGAACCAGTTGTACCCAAAATAGACTCATCATCTGCAGACTGCCTGATATCGTCAGTATCAACACCGGAGTCCACATCAAGAGTACCCACTGAAGTGATTGGGGAAGAATACGAGTTTTTATCGTATCTTGCAAGATTCACCATAGAGTCAAACATATCATCTGAACTACCCCCTGCTTCGTCCTCTTCTTCAAATCTAGTATCTCCTTCAAAATTGGAACTATAAGAAACAAATCTTTTATTTCTATCAGTATCATTATCTTGGTTAGAGGTAATGAACATAGGATCAAATGATTCATCATGGTGATGGAAAGCCTGATCTCCTTCAGAGGTAAAAGTAGCATCAGGATCATGGTCAGGGTCTGTATTTGCGTTTGAAGATGTAGAAAAGTTTCTTGAGGATCCTCCTCTAGAGAAAGCAGAAGGTTTGGATCTATTGATCTTGTTTACCGTGACTGACGGGATGACTTCATCATGAGGTGGAGGTAAATCAAAACTCATATCGACAACATCAAGCTTAATATTATTGTAATCAATATCAATGTCATTTAAGCCAAGATTGTCAATAAATTCGGAAGAATCCAAATCCAAAGTTGTATCTTCGTTGACTAAAGTAAGATTCCCAATCCATTCAGCATTAAACCTTTTCAGTTCATCACGACTAGCAAATGATCTTTCAGGTTTAGAATACATCCAACTATTGACATTGCGTTCAGAAATTGGCAAGACGAGCCATTTACGTATAGCCACTGTGAAAAACAAAGAAAAGTTGTTTTTGGTAGCTGGGAATTGCCTAGTGATTTCCAAGTGATTCAATTTACAATATCTCGCAAAATCAGTCAAACTTTCACTATTTTCCAAAAACGTCTCAGTATTGAAAAATGTTGGCAAAACATTTTCCTTGTAGTCACTAACTAGCTTTTCATACTTAGCTTTGGGTAAGGGAATGTTTTTTAAGCGATATTGTTCTAGGATAGCATCTAAAGTTCGTTTATCTTCAGGTCTCATATGGAATTCGGAGCCTACATAGTCATAGGTGTGAGAAGTCTCACCAATGACCGGTGGTTCAATCTTTGAGTTTCTGAGCTTATGAATTGGCTTCTTATTTGAACGTTTCTGCAGATACTTTTTCAAGACAATTATCAGCTTCTTAACTGGAGTTTCAAGTTGTGGGGGAAGAATAAAATGAGTTGAGACTTCGTTCATAAGATCATGGAAACTTGTGAGTGATTCGTAAATAAGATAAGGGGTTGGGGTAAGATCCAAAGACAAACGGCGATGGTCAATTGAGTTCTTTTCGCCATTAAAGTCGGACAAAGGCCTTTTGATTGTTTTCAGTGCACTGGAAATAGAAGCAGAGCGAGAAAGTTGAAAGCTCAAGGGTCTACCACCTTGAAATGCAGGACCTAATCTTTTCTTTGTAGCGTTAAGCATTTGATTTGAAGAGTGGAGGTTACCAGTGATATAACTACCTTCCTGAAGATTCTCTGTGAGATGCCGTATATAATCTTCTTGAAACGCTGAATGGAACGATATCCTTGGAATATGCGAACCAAAGTATATCTTGAAGATTATATTGATTAAGAT
Source organism: Ogataea sp. yHMJ1 (assembly GCA_030571015.1). Classification (NCBI taxonomy): domain Eukaryota; kingdom Fungi; phylum Ascomycota; class Pichiomycetes; order Pichiales; family Pichiaceae; genus Ogataea; species Ogataea sp. yHMJ1. The sequence goes on from JAJLXB010000027.1 coordinate 50,647, forward strand.
GGGATAAGCGTTCAGACTCCGCAGAGGAGCTTGAAACTCGTCTTGGTGATATGTGGCCATATTTATATGCATATTGAAACTACTGTCATATGGTCATTATACTGTCTATGTCGAGTTGGGTTTGATGATTCAATAATGATGTGTCTGAATTGTATGTTAGATTAAGATTCAACCTTTTTGATGCACCAAGATAAGCGAAGTAAGCTGCGTTTTACCACCAATTTTCTAATAAAATTGTCTAAGTAGACGGGTATACGGGTATATGAGCGTATACTGTAAACTTCTGAGTAAATATGTCTACGTGATATGAAGTGTAGACCAGTGTATATCGCTCCTCTGCCCCTTTATTTTGTATTAATTTAGTATGGAGTGATGTTTTTTTGTTTACGCATTTTTTCTTGTTTACAAATCGCTTCTTGCAGCGAATTCTTTTCTTTTCTTTGCACCCCCTGCTAAATAGAGGAAGAAGAGAGATACCAAGGGCTCCAGACTCAGGACTCAAGACTAGAGTGTTCGAATGCATTGTATGTTAGAACACTTACTCCTGCTGTGAAATTGATTACATTGGACACACTCATGGTGTTATGATTTACAAGTTTCTACAGTACTGTAAGCGATTGTTATTTATAAAGAAATCTCGAATTATATTGAATTTATCTAAAAATCAATCTAGATTTAAGGTCAAGTGAAACTATATATATAGGGTTGTAGGTTTGAAAGAAAATCAAACAAGCGCAGAACAATGAAAATAAAAAATGAAACAAAACACAATTAATAAAATAAAAAACCAACCAAAGAAAAAGCAAAAGCAATCTAATCATCTAGTCTAGTTCTTTTATTTTATAAGTTGTTCTTACAACAAGAAGCACCAACGGAACCATCCTTGAGGAGAATGGACTTGTTGAAGCTGTTGTTAGCTTGTGGGACATCTAAAGCTGGGTTGTGGTCGAAGAAACCGAATGGAGTTAAGTCGATTTGATGCATTTCAACAGGCATAACTGGGAAATCTTCAGATCTTGGGATGTGAGTAAAACCTAAAGTAGCCCAGACGACGATATCATCATCTCTGACATCATCGGTACCGTTAGCCCAGACACCTAAACCAGTATCTTCCTTAGATTGGTTAGTGAATTCACCAGCGGCATATAATTCGTTATCTCTGTACTTAGTAACCCAAACTTGTTCAGTAGCAAACTTAGCTCTGGAGTTGTTGTAGGATTCTGGGTCAGCTAATAACATTTGACGAGCTGGCATACCAACCTTATAAGCAACTGGTTTACCGGTAGTACTGTTGATGGAGTTTTCGTTAACAATCTTGTAAGCACGGTTAGTGAATGGAGATTGATCAACGTGACCAGCCTTTTCAACGAAGGTTCTTTCAGTGACGAAACCAACATTGTATGGGTTCAAAGAAGTATTCTTTGGCATTCTCTTGACATCATCAAAAGCAACAGAGTTCTTGTGACCGTCAAGAGCTGGGTCAATTCTAAAAGAAAGCATATGTTGATGGTAAGCAGCCATAACACCTGGACCAATGTTGGTACCCCATGGAACGGAAACACCGTCATCAATTGGCATGGTAGATAAGATACCAGTAGCTCTAACTTGGATAGAAATTTGACCGGCTTGGTCAAAGATGATGTTGACAATATATTCGTAGTTAGCAACGGTAGCAATGGTTTGGACAACAAATTCACGACGTCTAGCAACAACAGCGTGGTTAGTTCTGTAGTTGACGTGCTTGTATAATAAACCGTAATCTTGTTCGTGCATACAAACGGTGTTTGGAAGTAAGATTGGTTCACCTTCACCGTTACATCTATAGTTGTCAAAGTATTTAATAACACCTAAACAATCACAACCTAAAGCTAAGTGATTACCGTTAGTACCGAAACCACAGTCACCTAAATCAAAAGCTTGCTTTCTATGGTATGGACCTCTTGGGTCACCGTATGGGACAGTCATTTCAGATAAGGCTAATCTGTAAATAATGGATCTACCCTTAAAGTGAATATCGTAAATGGCAAAACCTTCTCTGTTGTTTGGAGAAACAATGAATTCCCATTCTTGCCATTTGATCTTTTGACCTTCAACGGAGAAAGATGGACCTTCTGGTTGTTGAACAATTAATGGCTTTAATTCTCTAGTGACGGATTCACCGTTTAAGTCTGGGTGGTATTCAACTGGCTTGAATTGGTCCCATGGTAAAGTTGGAACAACAGTCTCATCAGCACCAGCTGGTAAGTAATCCATTCTAACGTATTCCTTGGTTCTGCCGTCAAAGACTGGGGAGAATTTTAATGGTAAAGAGTAGTGGTTAGATTCCTTGTGAGTGGAGTTAGCAACGTACATGTAGAATTGAATTAAAAGTCTGTCTTCTTCAGCATTATCAGTACCGTAAATCCATGGATCAGTTCTGACTTCCCAACCAGCAGGGAGTTTTAATTTTTCAATTTCAGCCTTAACAATTGGGTGAGTGAAAATGTATTCTTCAATTTCCATAACATCTTCTGGAAGGAAAGGACCAACAACACCCTTTGGTAATTTTTCAGAGCAAATAACATGACCGTAAGTTAAGTTAACTAAAGACTTGTAGAAAGCATTACCAATGTAGTAGTAGGCAAAGGAAGTTCTTGGAACAGCTGGGAGAGTTAAACCGGCTCTGGAAGCGTTCAAGTATCTGACCATGTCCTTCTTTGGAGGATCAAGTCTGTCAATCATGGCGAAATGTGGCTTATCGGAGCCAGTGTAGACATCCTTGACTAACTTGGAAGTTAATCTGATTTCGGATTCAGAAATTGGGTCAAATGGATGTGGAGCCATGTTTAGATATATTCGATTTGTCTATTAAAAGTTAAATACAAGAGAATAATTAATGATACAAGAATCAAAAATGAAATTAATACTATGATTCAAGGGATAAAGGAGAAACCCTAACTTATATATTTGTGAAAAGAAATTAGGGGATCGCTTGTTTCTTGATTAACTCTTAATTAGTTTCTTATCTCAGCAAGATAACTAAATCTTTTTAAGCGCCAGCTCCTCTGAAAAGGGTAATACGGGGGTGGTAATAGTTAAGAACGGGGGCTGCTGTTCTTTCGAGCTTCCCAATCGAGTATGTTGGGGGTGCTCCACGTATTCCAATTACCGTATCGAGGCATTGGGGGGCGGGTGCTGGGCCCTTTTCTCGTACGATTGGAGCCAGGCAGCACAACCTGAGCAGATGTTGTACATGGAAATGGCTTATTTACTCCAATATTACTGGGGTAGATAAGTAAACGCTTGCATTGATAGCGGCTAGAGCTAGGAAATTGAGTATCTGTATTTGTTTTGCTTTATTTGATTCTTGTGATTAAGCCACGTTAAGGGAGGCGTTGTTGCATTAAGGGATTGTATGTAGTGAGTGTATGTAGTGAGTTGCTACTTAATGGATTAGATCTTGATGGTTCGACATTTACTTATTATTCAGTCAAAGAAATCATCATCATCATCATCATCATCATCCAAAATTTCTCTTCGACTAAAGACAATAGTGGTATCATGAGTCTTTCTTTCGTCCTTGGCAATCTTGTTCAAGATCTCGACAATATCATCTTCGCTAATTTTTTGACGTATACCTCCACTTTGGTATAGTCTTATGAGGTATTGCTCGACACCTTGTACTCTCTCGGGTTTAACCATACGCACTCTAGAAAGTCTATCCTTGGCCTCTGGTTCTAAAATCTGAGACATTATAGAGGCAGTTGGGTCATTTGCTCTGTATTCAAAAGGACGGTGAAGTTAGTATAGTCTGCTTAAGGTATAATTGTTATATTCATTTTTCGAATAGATTATCACGAGATTTCAAGATACTTACGGTTTTGATCCTTCTTTGGAGGCACCATTTCCGCCCTGTGCATTTTTTTGCAATTCTTGTAATCTTGCTGCTCTAATAGCAGCCAATTCTGAGTCATCCATTACTGTGTGATGTGCTTAAACAATCAATTAGTACCTAATACAACGGCCAATTGCTAGCTAGTCAGATTCTTGTCTTCTTCAAAATTTCTATTACAGTAAGAGAGACTTCCTTCAATTGAAAAAAAAGGAAAAAGATACAGCCGTGCACCACACGCGCTCTACACTGCCTGTTTCGGTTGTAGGAACCATTAGAGAGGGGCTCTTTAGATAAGCTAGCTTCTGGAAAATATGATATAGTGCTTGGGAAATCCACTGCTCTTGTTCTTACTCTTGAAATAAATCTGGATGATTAGATAGCTGTGCTGTTGCTAACAATTTTATCAAAGGTTAAAGCTGTGTTTATTACGCTAATTATTACTCAATTGCCATATTTCATAAACAATGTCGGAATATCAGTTCAAAAAGCTTCTTATGTTTGGAGACTCAATCACGGAATTTGCATTCAATGAACATCCTAACGAGGATCCAAAAATCAACTTCACTTTAGGAGCTGCATTGACCAATGCATACACTAGAAAGCTGGATGTCTTACAAAGAGGATACTCGGGATATACTACTCAACAGGCGGTTTATATGCTTCCAAAGATTCTCAAGTACTATCACGACGATAAGCCAGATGTAGAAAAGATTGCACTTAGTTACATCTTCTTTGGGACAAACGATTCAGTTACTGCCCCAGGTCCTCAGCATGTAGATCTTGAACAATACAAGAAGAACATGAGATTTTTGCTTAACGAGTACAAGAAACGTGATATCAAAGTTATTGCGTTCAGTCCAGCTGCCTATGATCTTGAGACTGCTAGAATTATCAGAGCCGAAAGTTATGCCAAGGGAATCTTCAGATTAGAATCACTGGGATTGGAATATGGTCAAGGTTTGAAAGAAGTGTGTGAAGAGGAAAATGTTCCATTCATGGACTTATTCCATGCGTTTAAAGAAAACGGCGATATTGATTTACTCTGTGATGATGTTCACTTTAATGGTTCAGGCTACGAGCTAGTTTATAAGATGCTCATGGACACAATCAAAGAAAATTTCCCTGAGTTATTGCCTGAAAATCTCCCTTACAAATTCCCAGATTGGGAGGATCCACAACTGACCAGCATTGTTGCCAAATTGGAATAAACTTCTTGATTTTTGGTTGTATATCCGCTCCAGCAGTATACACTTCTTAGCTTACAATATTATATAGAAGCCCTAGCTTTGTCTGATAAATTTAATAGATTTTAATACAAGACATAACTTGTCTGTATACAGTAAATTGAGTTCCTGTAAAGGTAGTTGTGTACAAACCATGCCTTATCTATATATGTGTGTGATCTCGGAAAACTGCGCTGGAGATAAGAAGGGACCCTCATAGTGAGCCCCATTGGAGACTAAAGAGGGCTGTCTTTCCGCCGAGGACAAAAATCTGCATTCTCTATATATATATATGGTACTTTAACCTGATCTAGTGACCCCTTTTCTAGTCTCCACCTCTACTTATCTTGTACATTCTTTTGGATACTCTCAGTACCTTACTGTATTGATTTGCAAACAACTTGGTAACCATAGAAGCAGGTTGTGCGCTCTCTCACACACCACTCCAGCACATAAATTTAGCCGTGCCCGACAGAGATAACAAATTATTTGATTAATAAAAAAAGCTCCATATCCTTGATTAAATGATCCTACAACAGCCAGAATGTCCGACGCACATACTTCAATAGGAGATATAATATATATCTGCGTGAAACCTATATTCAAGATTTATATTATTATAAGTCTGGGATTTTTCCTGGCAAAGAGAAACGTTCTTACCGTTGACACCTCAAGAAACATATCAGCCTTGGCAATAACGGTTTTGCTACCATGTCTGATCTTCAACTATATCGTTACAAACATCCAGAACTCAGATATAGCTCAGATAGGTACTATTGTCCTGGTAGCTGTCACTTTTATGTTTATGGGAGGTATTTGCTCTTTACTCATAGCATTAGTCACAGGATGTCCTAAGAACTGGTTAGGTGGTGCCATGACCATTGGTTTATTCCCTAACCTCTCGGATTTACCAGTGGCTTATATTCAAAGTTTAGAGACAACAGGTGTATTTACATCTGATCAAGTGTCAAAGGGTACTGCGTACATTTGTATCTTTGTTGTTGTCGAATTGATTTTCCAATTTAATTTGGGTGGATATATGATAACAGGTTTTGATTTTCGTCATGCTATCAAAAAGGCGAAAAAGGACCAGGAATTGAAAGAAATGACATCCACAAGCACAGATGAAGAAGCAGTCATTGGAATGCACGATATAACATATAATAGTAGCCATTCCACCCAGAACGAATTGCAACCTGTTGCAACAAACAGAAGTTCTGAGGATACAATGTCCTTGATAAGTTCAATTGACGACCAAAACACCAATAGTAACGATGAAACAAATACAAACCCAAATGATAATAAGGACAATAATAGAAGTAAAGAAGATGAGCATTTAGCATTTTTAAGACAAAAGGAAGCAGAAAAACAGACCAGGAGAAAATCAAGTTTTGCATCAAGCACAGGAGCCAAAAGATTAAGGGCTATCAATTCGATAACGAGTAATCTATCCCGTCACACTACAAATAATATGGAACAAGAAGAAGTTGACATGCATGATATGCCATCACAAACAATGAATGATGTAGTAAGGATTTACTCCAGATTTGAAGATTTAGCACAGGGTGATGAAATCAGAACCGAAAATCTTGGAGACCTAACTATTAGAACAGAACAATCCAGAAGAGAATACAGTAGTGATGCAGAAGATTTTGAAGATGATGATGTCGAGTTGACCTTTGCCCAGGAATTCAAACAGGGTTTGCACAAGATCAGACACATGACTTTCAAATCGGTACTTAGAGGAGTACGTAGTTTCTTATACATGGTATATCAAAGTGCCCTGAAACCCATGTCAATGTCTGCATTGATTGCCATTATTGTATCCATGGTACCATGGCTGAGGGCTTTGTTTGTGATCAATGATCAAGTCACTTTACCTTCTGCCCCAGATGGACAGCCTCCTTTAAGTTTTATCATTGACACAGTGGAATACCTTGGTCAGGCACAGGTTCCAATTGGGCTTTTGATGCTTGGCGCCACCATTTCACGTATCCAAGTGAACAAATTGCCTGACGGAGCATGGAAAACACCTGTTGGATTGGTGGTGATGAAGCTTTGTATCTTCCCTATTATTGGGGTTGCCATTAATTCAAGACTCAACACAATTGGTTTGTTCTATGACGATATAATCCTGCATTTTGTCTGTAACTTGGACTGGTGCACACCACCTGCAACGGTACTGTTATACCTTACCGCATTTTATACTCCAAAGGACGCAGAACACACTCTTCAAATGGATTATCTTGCATTGTGTTACATTATATCCTATATACTTATTGTGATTTCTCTTCCACTCACTATGACATATACCATGGTCAACCAACTACACCTTTGAGAACCGCATTTATATATACAATCTACATATATATACCCTCTTCGTACTTATAATCGCATTAGCCTTTTGGGCATTCAAATCAATTTGATATTTAGCATTCCAAAATCTCAGTATAATAAAAATATATTCGGAAATAGTATGGGGTAAATTTCTGGCAGGGCACCTCGCCTTAAAATTCTAAAGACAGCAAATCAAAATGAGCCTTTAAGCATTCCTTTCTGCTATTTGCCCCCATTTATCTTCTTCTACTTAGTCAACCAATATCACCTTGCTTGTTATCCATCTTATACTACCTCAATTCCAGTCTAAACGCTTGATAGTCAACTTAAGAAACGAAACATAGTTCACACAATGGCATTATATTATAGCTTGGTATGTAAAAGTCCAGATCAGGCCCAACTGAAACGCTGCCAGAAGATGACAAAATACTAACTTCAATGAATCACCATCAATTGCATTTACATATAGATTTTTGGCTTATTAGTCACCGAAATGGCCTTATTTGGTCTTATATCACTCCCATTGCCAAGTAAGTTCAGAAAGCCATTGCTTACTGCCTTACATACTCCTTTCCAATCCCAACACTTCCAAATTGGAATGAAATGTGTGTTTGGGTTTGTTCTTATTCTATTTATTGATTCCTTGAATAGAATGAAGAAGATCAACAATGAGTTAGAAGATCTTTCTACTGTTGGAGGTGTAGCTGTGACAGGTGCTGGCTCAAGACTTGAAATCCAATCCCGTAGATTTTACTCTCAAAGAAACAATTACTTATGTGGTTTCACTTTATTCTTGACTTTGATCTTGAACAGAACATACAGTTTAGTATTTGAATTGATTTCAATTAAGGAAGAAATTAGAAAGAACAACAAGGCTTCAGAATTGAAGAAATTGGATACTGCAGATCCAGTTGAAGTTGCAAAATTGAAGAAGCAAATTGCTGAAAAGGATACTGAAATTGAGAATTTGAAGGAAAAGGCTGAAGCTTTATCTAAAGAATACGAAGAACAGGTTGACGCTTCTTCCTCTGGTATCAAGTCAAGAACCAAGAAGACCTGATTGATTTTTAGTTACTAGTGTAGAGAGAGTCTTTTTCTTGAAAAAAATCATTTGGTGATGATCTTAGTTATTATTAAAAGGTTATCTAATTATTTATATACGTAATTAATTAGTGGAATTTTATTTCTCGTAAGAGTTACTCTTGTGCTTTGGTGTGAATTGAAAATCAGCGCTTGCTGGACCTAAGAACATTTCGGAAATCTTGATCCAGTCTTTGTAATCTGAAGAACCTAACAAAGTTTCCAATTCGTTTCTTCCCTTCCACATTGGAGGTCTTTCGTTTAATTTAGCAGGAAGTCTCTCTAAGATTCCAACAGGGATGTAACGATGTGTAAAGGACATAAACTCACACATAAATCTTCTGGCTGTGTTGATACCGAAATCATCAGATCCCCAATGAGTAATGGCGTAATTGGCGTATTTCTCTAAGTAAGCCAATCTTTCAGTAGCGGATTTGTCCAAGTATTGTCTTGATTCAATTTCTTCAAAAATCCATGGTTTGATCAGGGCACCTCTGGCAACCATTCCTGCGTCAATACCTTCATCATCAACAGCTCTGTACCAGTCTTGGTAGTTAAAGATATCACCGTTACCGACAAGGTATACTTTCTCTTTATCACTAGTATCTTTGTTTTCCTTTTCGTCTTCATTAAAGTCTTGTACAATTTTACCAATTTCAGAGATGTAGTTCCAATCAGCTTCCTTAGTGTAACGCTGTTGTCTGGATCTACCATGCAATGTGATAGCACCGGCATCTCCTTCTTGTAAAACACGTTTCACCAAGTTAGCAGCGGTAGGGTGGTTATCTCTAGTTCCCATTCTGATCTTGACTGTGACTGGGATATCACCTGAGACAGCATTCATACCCTTTAGCAATCTCACAAGTCTAGAAGGATTATCTAATAAGGCAGATCCCTGACCTTGTCTATAAAGCAAATCAATAGGACATCCACAATTTAAATTAATTTCAGAGACGTGGGAGGTCAAGTTGTAAATTGCTTCAGCGGATTTACATGCTTGCCAGTGTTTAGCTGTTGCGATTTGTACACCAAAACCAGGATATTCTGATTTATGAGCTTTAGGTAAGGCCCATTCTGCATTAGTACCTTGAACTAATGGAAGACCAAATGCCATTTCGGAGTAAGTCACTTCGGCACCTAAAGTCTTCATAAGTCTACGGTAAGGTAAGTTACCAACAGTGGTTAATGGGGACAAGATCTTTTTGCCTTGTAAGTTCAATCTCTTCTTTTCACTTGGTTTGAAAGGAGCTTCCATATATGTAGATGATGATGATTCGCCGTTTGTGTTAATCTTTGCCTTGTCAGCATCGTTATTTGGGTCATTCTTGGACACTAATGAGTCTAAGTATGGTAAGTACTCTTCTGATTTAGGGAATTCGTATTTCTTCTTTTGCAAGCTAGCCTTTTGAGCTGAAGTAAGACCATTGACTTCACCATTATTTGGTTTAGGTTTACCATCTGCAGTACCATATCTCTCTGGATCTCTTATCAATTTCTTTGTTTCAGAATCAAAATGAGAAGCTAACCATCTACATTTGAAACCATTAGGACAGTAACCTAACTCTTTAAAGATAGGACAACAGCCTGTTAAATCGGCTGGTTTTGATACCAAGTAGGTATCAACATCATGTGAGTATCTACATGCTTCAGCGCCAAAGAGACATTTCTTAGTTTCATCTTCTGGATCAAATAAAGAAGGACACAATCTAATTTGTTCCCATTTCTTTTGTTTCAATTCTCTGTTTTTGTTCTGACCTTTGTTTTTCTTACCCTTTCCCTTAGCGCCTTTACTGCCTTCAGAAGCCTCTCCAGCTTCTCTAGCAGACTCTGCGGCATCGTCATCATATGAGACAGATTCAGTGGCAGAGATAATAAATTCAGGTTTGATTAACGCAATACCTTTATCTCTGCTATCTATAACCTTAGGTTTCTTTGATGAAACATCTTCAGTGGAAACAATTTCCTCTTGGACTCTTTTCTTAGTATCTTCTTCAGTCATTTATATTAAAATTAAGAGTTAACACCTGATCAAGTTTTGGCTAAAGGTGACAAAGTATAACTTGCATTATCAATAGATCTTTGAAAAATCAGATATAAGAAATAAATTTAATAAAAATATTTGTGCCACGGTAATAGTTGTCGACATACATAAGATCAAACTCAGAGCAAAAAAGTCGACGCAGAAGGTTTAATCAAATAGACGCGTCGCCAGGGGTCGCCAAAATAGCAAAGAGCTTCCCAATCAGGCAAACATTAACACTCTTGAAAAATCGATAAGGAACTGCAAGTAAGCGCTAGAGATTACTTTTTTTTTTTTTGGATTTATCTAATATTATTTTATACTACAGGCCACGCCTGGATCCATTTGCAGGAGGTGGAGCCTTGTTACATTAGTTGCTTTCTATATAGATTATAGAGTTGACAATAATACAGTTGAATTTGGTTGATCATAAAATAGACAAACAATATTGACATAACGAAAAGGAAAGAAAATAAAAACCAAATAAATATAAATAAAATAAAGTAGGAAATCAAAGTTTTTGATAAACAGGAAATATAGTAAAGATACCAGAATACAAGATTATAACCACAGATACTAATATTACACAGATATACAAAGCAAAAAATGACAGAGATTAACACAGGTGGACTTCCACCTAGAGATCCAGCACATAATCCATTAGCTATCATCAAGAGATGTAACGAGATAGAGAAAAGGCCTGTATTTGTAGCAGGTCCTATGGTGAGGTACTCTAAATTAGCATTCCGTGAACTAATGCGTGATTATTCAGTTGATATAGTATACTCTCCTATGATCCTTGCTCGTGAGTTTGTAAGAAACCCACAGGCACGTAGATCTGATTTCAGTACGAATGCTAAGGATCGTTGTTTAATCGTACAAATAGGTGTTAATAATGTGACTGATTTACTGCGGATGTGTGAGATGATTTCACCATATGTTGATGGTATTGGTCTTAATTGTGGTTGCCCCATTAAGGAGCAAGTTAGAGAAGGTATTGGAGCAGCTTTAATGAGTCAAGCCGAATTAGTTGCTGAGATGGTTAGACAAGTGAAACAAAAATACGGACGTTCACTTTGTATCGAGACGAAGATCAGAGTTCATGATGATATCGAAGAGACTAAGAGATTTGTCAAGTTAGTAGAAGAAGCAGGTGTTGATTTCATTACTGTTCATGGTAGAACTAAGAATACTAGATCTTCACAGCCTGTTAACTTGGATAAGATTAAGATTATCAAGGAAACGGTATCGGTGCCCGTTATTGCTAATGGAGATTGTAAATCCTTGGATGATGCATATGATATAGCCGAATATACTGGTTGTGATGGTGTGATGGCTGTACGTGGAGTCTTACAGAATCCAGCGATGTTTGCCGGGTACGAAGTTACACCATGGGGAGCTATTGAGAAATTCATTGATTTAGCCACAAGTTACGGATTACAGTTCCGTTTAATGCAGCATCATTTGAGTTGTATGCTTGATGATTCCCGTTTGATAAATAAGAAGTTGCATAGTGAATTAAACCAGTGTGAGAGTCTTGTTGAGATGTTGGAGTTTTTTGATAATAATTTTGAGCTAAAGAGAAGAGGAGATTTTGGATTTGGGAAAAGTGTTGCTGTACCATTTAGACAGCTTAGAGAATTGAATTCTCACATTTAAGTTTAATTCAATTAATTCATTAATTAATTAAGTTGGTATATATTTATTTATTCTAATTGTATAATATAATTCAGTACTTGGTAAAGTATTCTTAGCATGATGTATGATGTAAATTGATTGTAAGTATTCATGTGTGAAGCACTTCTGACTAAACCCATTAGAGTAAGTTTTTTTTTCAAATTTTCCAGTTTTATTCTTATTAGCATGAGGTTGATGAAAATTAATTATATTAAATTTTAAATTAATTTAACGTATATAAGATATAAGATTTCAAAGATTATGTAAAATAAGTAAATAAATTAATTAATCTATTCGTCATCTTCGACAACGGTGGTGTGTAAACCTTTAACGTTAGCAACGTTAACGTGTTCAACAAAGGAGAACATCTTGTGTTTAGCATCATCTTCTTCGTTTCTCTTTCTGGAGATCTTTAATCTTAATCTGAAAGGCACACCTTGGATACCTCTTTTCCATAATTCGACGTTTAATTTAGGATCTAATCTGACATCTTCAGTACCCATGTGTAATTTGGCGAATTTCTTGATTTCTCTAGCAGCTCTTGGAGCTCTTCTCTTGAAAGTGACACCGTGTAACTGTAATTAGTAAATAAGAGGAGGTTAGTTAGTATAAATTTTATTATAGAAATAATACATTGGGTTTATCCACACAAGTATTTCAGTATAGTCATTAGTCATTAAATCGTCCTTAATTTTGAGTAAATACGGTATTCATATGATATGGTTCAAATAGTGAAAACCTCAGTTATATTTTTCCGTTTAATTTCATATCAAATAGACAGATGTTAATTTTCCAACAATCTTTTTGATATTATGGATATTTCTATTCTACCCATTTGCTATAGGTGAAATATTTCACTTGAATTTTTTGGTATACTTTCAACATGTAATTTTTCAGTATAAAACTCATATATGACCCACATGAATAATTAAAGAACTTATAGACTATCGAAATAACTTGATTAATTGATGGTTAAGTCGTTTGGTATCAACTTAATCATCAAGGATGTTTTTTTTCTTCTTCTTTTTCATTGACTTGAACATACTCTTTTGTGTAAGTTAATAGTGTATTCACGAGAAACAACTTCTTTTAAATCAGAGTTAGCCATTTTGATATGATTTTAGAGAGTGATATATAACAACTAAGGGAAGGAAGCACTATATAATATACGTTAATATTTGAAATATGGTATAGTTAATACTCTGATATCAACAAATGGTTAGTTACTCGGGTTGGATAGTACTGGCACAGTGTAGCAGTTACTGGCAGAGAGAGACAGAGGGGAGGATTGGGTAGTATCGCAGTAAAGCTTAGAGAAGCCTGTTGGTGTAAGGGAGTCCCATGGAATTGGGTTAGTGACTAACTAAAATTTTCACTTTTTTTCTGTGTGTGCGGTGTGCGGTGTTGAGTGTACTTTATAGATGGGTGGTGTGCGGTGTGACTGCTGATTTCTTTCTAGTGTGCTGTTATTAGTTGATATAGTTTAGTGGCGCGCGTTTAGTTTCCAGGGGGGGAGGTGCTTATCGCTGCTCTCTTTGTATAAATATCCCCAGACATTACCCGGACTCGGCCCTGTCATTTATTACAATACAATAATATATACTAATAATTATTAAGTGTATGTTTATATATAGAGAATAACGATATAGTAATACTTTCAAATCCACTATTTCAACTATAAAGACAAACCGCTTCAATTACTCGGTTAGACACATCAATTGAACCTCAATTGATCATAGCACGTTTACTATACCTCACTTCATCTCGATATTCCTATTCTTTTTACAACCTATAATCCACTCTTTCTTTCTATAATTCCCTCAATATTAAGATTAAACTTTAAATTAATTCAAGTCAATTAAGTATAATTCAATCGCTACAAAATGTCTGATTTAAATTCCAATTCCAATCCAACCGCTAATAGAAATACAAATGTTAAATTACCCCCAATTTCATTCTTGTCAAATATACCTCCTCCAGAGAATCATGATTTAAAAGCTCCATTTAAATTCCCCGGTCTCTCGTCATTAGAGTACTCTAATAATAGTAATTCAAATACAGAGAAATCGACTAATATGAGCTCTACCTCTTCTGCAACTACTATAACCCCTGCTGATTCTAATAACAACAACAACGTTACCTCAAAGGAACCAATTTCTACAAATAATTCAGCTTCTCCACAGAAAAAATTCCAATTACCTTCATTAAGTGATATATCAAATTTACCCTCTATCTTGAACAAAGATTCAAAAGATGATTTAAACAGCTATAAATTTCCTCCTTCACAATATAATAGTAACCCGAATACTCATACCCACATTCAGTCAAATACTCCTCATAAATTGAACTATTTGGATTATCCAAACCATAACATTAGTATAGCTAACTTGAATGGGAACTCTACAGTGCTGGAACCTAACGATACGACAATCTTACAGAATGAATCTACAGTATTGGAACCAAATATGTCTATTCAACAACAGCAGTACCAAAATCAACAACAGTCGATATTGCCGTTTGAGAATAAGACTATAATCGAAGAAGAAGAAGAAGAAACTGAACCAAAGTCAGAAAAACACCAATATATACATGGTAATGGCCATTCAAATGAAGAAACAGTTTTGAATGAAGTTCAGATTGTTGATGAAAATGAACCCAAGGAAATTTCAACCAGTAAACGTCAAAAGGTTTCTCGTGCTTCTCTGATAACTGTGAACGACGAAGATTTATTTAATATTTCTTCTAAATTTCCACGTGAGGAATTAGGTAATATCCTATATCAAGAATATCCAACTTCAAACACAATAATACGAAACATAAAAGGTATACCCTCTTCAGAGACACTAGACACGGATTCCCCTAATAAGATCAACAAGAGAATAGAATTATTACCATTAGATCTTAAGGCTAAGATCAACAGCCTGATAGATATTCACATCCCATTGAATGTTATACCAAACAATTCAAATGTATATAATAGAAGAGTATGGGGTACAGATATATATACCGATGATTCAGATATAATAGCCATCTTGTACCACTGTGGGATCTTGAAAAGTAAAGATCCCGAAGATCAATATGAATCTATCTTGAATAATGAATCAGCTACTACAAATACAATTCACACACAGAAAATTGAACCAATTACCCCGGGCAACAAAGAAAACATTCATAACATACACTATTCAAACCAAATAGATAACAAAACCAACAACCATAAGGAAAAGGAGTATGATGAACTAATAGTGACTCTTATTATCTTACCAACTTTGGAAGAATATCACGGAAGTTATAGAAACAATTATAATTCAAGAGATTGGGTCAGGCAAAGACATAATGGATACTCTATTGCCGTTTATGGAGTACAATGGTGTAAATTAAACCAATCACTCAATTTACTAAGTATGAAATGTCAAAGTGTTCGTAAGAGATTACTTGATGAAGATAGCGCTCTTTTTGCCAAATGCATGTATGGCCAAAATGGTAATGACAATAACATAGACATTGACAAAAACAAGATTAATGACACAACTACTGAGACAAAGCTTTCATGGGACAGCAATAAGTAATTTATATAGGGATTATCAAAATAAGTATATTTTTATGTATTATTAACTAGAGTTATTTTAAATAACCATCAACTAAACGCGCGGTATAAGATAAGAAAACAATGAAAAGCTCGCAAGCAATCTGTTTAACCTAACCTTTTTTCCTTATCTAACCTGTCATACAGCCTTGCCTTCAACTTTTGTTCACAAACTGAGCAGATCCGAGTCACACGATTCAAGTAGCTGATACCTTTGACAGTTATTGAGTACTACAACTATTCATTTACAGTGCCCATTAAACTGCACTTCTCTTGAGCTGGAATACTCATTGAACCGGTCATCTTACGGATTTCTTCCCGGATTGCCGAGGGACTACCAATTTGACACACATTTCGCTTGAAAACTAACCACGTTTGGTTGTTAAACCACTCAAAATCCAATACATTGTCGTCATCTTATTGAGAAAGAATATAGACGGGTATTATATTTCTCTGTTCTTAACTTCCAGTGCTTAACTAGTTCATTTATTTCAGTGTCTTTTATTTTGTTTACTATTGCTCAGTCCTGCGTCTCTATTGTCTTCTGAATTGAAATTTTGAGAATCAATTTTGTCAAATCTGATATTAATATTACCTTACCACCTCATTAATACACACACACCATGGCTACCACCACCACAACAGATATACCCAGCACTACGGGAAAGCAGAAACAGAAGCAGTTAGATTTGTTAAAAGTTCATCAGAGACAGTCTTCTCAGTTGTCTAACAATAATAATATTAATACTGACTTGCTATATACCCAATCTACTGATCTGGTCAGCAAACCTGTCACATATCAAAATCATACCCATAACCGTAGTGTCGATACACAGAGCAGTAGGAAAAGCAAAAGCAGTAGAAGAAGATTAAGAAGAAGAAGCTCGTTGAACTCATTATCCGACTCTATACCACAAGACGGCACTAATCCAGACGAGCAACAACATACTTCTACTTTTCAAAAATTGGCTTTTAAGTTGTCACTGAAATATTCTTCCTTTGTCAACAGACTCAAAGTCATAGCTGATCAAGTTCTTGATTCTGACGAAATTATAGACGAACTTTTTGATAATAGCTCAAGCTCTTCTGTTTCCGAAGCAGAGCAAATTAATAATATAAACGCTGCTATGGCACAGGCAAAGGTATTACAGATAGAAACTTCCTCAGCAAATCAAGCCCAAATCCAAATCCAAACTCCAACCCAGAATAGTACATCTTCAGATCCATCAGTAGACGAAGACCAACTGATATACTCGACAACCAACACATCGGTATCAAATAATATGATGAACGAACCATTTATTGGAGGAGAAGAGTTATGGGAGTTGCAAAATGATGATTGGTTAACTCCATCATCACAAGTAAACTCACCACAGGGGAAATTGAATTTAGTCAAGAAACTACACGATCAGGAATTGAGACATTTTGTGTCTTCAAAAGACTACCATATCGTTTATAAGAGTCTTGTGATGAATAATAAAGTATTAAAGAGACCAATCAATTTGAAAGATTTACTAAGGGTAGTTGAAGCAGGATGGCATTATAATCATGTATTTGAAAATGCTGCTCAATCTGCAAAGGAAAATTCATTAGCTTCTCAATCAGCTGCACAGAATTCGCAACAGATATGATTACTTTGGTGGTTACAACATCTTCAATTTCATTCCTTTGGTTATTTATTTATTTTTATTTATTTATTTTGGTTTTTAATCTATTCATCATATCAAAGACTCTATTCATTTTTTTCATTTCTTTTTTTTATCAATCTTACCAGGTTTAACTTTACTTCATATACTTCATACTTGTTAATTTAATTGGCTTTTCTTTTACATTTGAATATTTCTTTAAATTATTTATTATCTAAACCGTTTATAATTGAATACCTGTATACCTGTCTACCTATATATTTTAATCACTATTACATGACTGTAACAATTTTTAACCAAACAACCCTCTTCTATTACCCTTCTGTGCAACACCAACAGGTTCACTGTCGTTACTAACTATCAATTTCACACTATTCTCTAAGATCCTTATCTGCTGGTCCAAAAGCTCAGTCTTCAGTTGAACTTTATTCTTTTCCTCCTGATACTTATCATCAACTTTACGTCTTCGACCTGATCCATTACCTTTTTTATTGGTATCTTTATCTTTACTTAAGTAGCCTGATTTCTCCAGCTTTTTCTCAGATTTAGCCAGTTTCTCAGATAATTCCAATGCCTTGTCGTTCAGCTTATCGTTTAGCCCTGTCATCAGTACGTACTGCCGCTGGATTGCTTCATGATTACTGTATATGTTCTCCACTTTCTTCAGCAGTTTTGTGTCCGTCTCATTGGAAACAAGGTGATTGATCGACTTCTCCAAGTATTTGGTGTAACGTGTCGATAACTGCTGGTTCTTGTACTTGAGCTGCTTCGCCTGTTGGATCTGCAATTGCAAATTGGGATCAGGGGCCATATTATGTTGATATCCCTCTCTATCGTATAATTGTCCTATATGGTATATGAGTACAGAAATAGGCAAGGTGTTAGAAGGAAGAGGTACCATAAATACATAAATTCATAAACGTAAACTTTAATCTCTTCTCGCCCTTTGTTGCTTCCCCAGAATGAACCGATTAGATATTGAAACCCACTCTTCAGCCCAGGCGTTCCTTCTTTTTATTACCATATAAGTCTAAACTCAGGACACCACACATATCCAAGTCATAGCATATTATATTACTATACCACAATGGTTACGGCCATCTACCCCCGCTCGGTATGGCACACTAACCCAACAGAGCCCGGCTCGAAGGTGAAAGTGAAGTGCTCAAAAGTGCTCAACAACCAGTTGTATTTGGGTTTGTCTAATGGATACATGTCTATTTACCAATTGACTGACTTCATTGAGTTAAGCGATGAACAAGGAAATATTCAGTTAGGGGATGAGCTTGAAACTCTTGAACAAAGCCGAAGATTTGACTCGTTTGGCCACTTGCAATCCAAGTACCCGCCTGTATCAATCACTAAAATGACAAACAATGAATCAAAGGGAATTCAATCTATAGAAATCATACCGATACTGAAGCTTTTAATCATTTTGACATCCAATGGCGAAGTTAATTACTTTAACTCAAGTACTTTAGACCCATATACTGCCATGGATCCATCAGTGCCGTCAAACTTACCCATAGGCACAATGCAGAAGCTTAGCAACGTGAGTTTTATCAAATGTTTATCGGACACAACCGCACATCGTAATAGCCATGACTCATCAAACCCTCTAACTTCTCCTGGACTAAGGAGAAATGGTGAGGAAACAATACTAAATACTTTAAATTCCCCCAATGGCGAAGAAGAGGATGAGTGGGATGAAGAGTATTGCGAACCTGCCAGGTTTGATGACTCCATCTCTTTGGCTACTTTAACTAACCAACACCATCATTACCACCACAATAACCTTAACAGCGACGGTATCAATTCCAAAAGAGAAGAGAAATCAGAGAAGTCCTATCTTGTTATTGTTTCCAAAAGAAAGGTTACAATTTACAAATGGTTGAAACAAGAATTCTTGACAGAGATTGAATATAATCTATCGGATAAGCTCAAGACAATGGAGTTTTTATCCAACCAGAGACTATTGATTGCATTGAATAGTAACGAAGTTTATTCAATTGATTTGCTTAATAACGAACCGAACTTATCCATTACTAAATTGAATTTACCGTTTCCATCAGCCCATAACTCCTTCTTTTCATTCAATGATCACACTTCTATCTTCTTTCTTGACTTGAATTTTTGCTTTTTAGCAGCAAGAGACCAAGCTGCTTGGAAACTTGACAATTTTGCAGATTTGATAAGTTATAACTCATCAACTTTAAATTCTCTTCCTCAAAGTGGAGGAGTGGTAAATTTTTCTACATCACAGCATAATAATCAAGGTGCTGCCGCAGCATCGTTGACCAACGAATCATTCCATAATCGATCTCATAGAATTTACCATCCAAGTTCTACAAAGGTAAACCCTTTAAATTTTGATAAAACACCAAGGTATTTGAAATTTTGGTTCCCATATCTAATACTTGTTCCTAGTGGGACTAGCTCTATTGAAGTCAGGTCTACAGATACAGGTAATATCTTGCAAACAATTGAAGACATTCCTAACATGGATACCCTGATTGATATACATATAAATTTTAATTCCTTAGTTGTAGTGACACAAGCAGCTACTTACAAATTTGAAAAGGCAAGATATACTTCAATGTTGGAATTTTTGAAAAGAGCCAAAAGATACGATGAAGCAATAGATTTGATTGGGAAATTATCACCATTGATCTTTGACAATATACAAGACTCAAAATCAGGTGAAATTCCTTCAAGACAACTCAAATTCTTGAAGCTGAGAGACTTCCAATTGTTGAAAGCACAAGATTTACTGAATGGCAAGCAATCAAGGAACGATATAAAAAGATCTATGCATTTGTTTGTTGAGTTTATGGCATCTCCTGATTTTGTCATAGAGAATCTTCCACTATCTATACGAGAATTGTTAAGCGACACTAAAATTGGAAATCAAGAGGTTACAATTCCAACACTTAAAACAAAAAATACTCTTAATAGTCATTCTAAAGTGGGTAATGGCAGTTCAAATGGCAATTCACATGACAGTACTTTGGGACTAGATACTAGCAAAACATTGAACAAAAAGACCAGCAGATCTACCTTATCATCCCCTAACTCTTCAATAAACGGAACTAATGATGGCATTGCTGCCGTATCAACAAAAGAGTTTATTAACAATCTTATGCCTTATCTCACCGACTGCCGTAGGAAGTTGGCGAGGTTATTAGATCCTGGATCCCCCAAATTCCAATGGAAGGGAATAACTATTTCAAGTGATCTCTACGTCTCTCCTGATGAGAGCGTTTCTGCCCATCACGATCAAGACGAGAGTTTCAATGAAGCCCACACGCACAAAATCAGTGAAAAATTGATGAACCTTTCTGAGTTGGTGGACACTACTTTATTCAGATGCTATATTTTGACATCGCCAAGAATGGTGGGCCCTCTGTTAAGAGTAGCCAACAACTGTCGCCCTGAAGAAGTTGAGAAACAATTGACTTCTTTAAGGATGTATAAAGAGTTGATTGATTTCTATTATTCCAAAAGCTTGCATCATAAAGCTCTTGACTTGTTACGTTATCTATCTGATTTCAGTACTGAGACAAGTGATCTTGAATTCAGAGGCTGTGCCACCACAGTTAGATACTTACAAAGATTGAACAATTCATATTTGGATATCATCATACAATACTCCAAGTGGCCAATTGAACAAGATCTGACAAATGGTGTCAATATTTTTATAAATGACTCAATTGAATGTGAATCTCTCGATAAATTCAAAGTACTGGATTTTCTTGTCCAGTATAAGGATCAGGGCTACAAATTACCCATGGCGTTCTTGGAGAATTTGATTTATGAGCTGAATGAGGATATGTCTGTTTTCCATAACAAGTTACTAGAACTGTACTTCCACAGGCTGAATGACAAGGATAAACACCTAGCTCAAGAGGAGGAGACTTTTGACAAGGTAAAACAATTGTACGAGCGCTCGTCAACCTATGATGCTAAATTTGCCTTGAGGCAAATAGATCAGTATCTCAACAAAATACAGAAGTCTACAAGCGAAGAAGGAGAAAGTACCAAGGAAAAGTTATTGCTTTTGAAAATAGAACCCTTGTGCAAATTGAATCAGCATATCCAGGTATTAGATATATTTGTTGATGGGTTAGATGATCATCAAGGAGCTCTCGAATTCTGCTCCTTGGTTTATGAAGAAGACGCGACAAAAGGTGGTAAACTACTGAATTATCTTTTGAACAGGTATCTCGATCCTTCCGGTGAGAATCTTCAACATGCTTTGGAGTTGTTGAAGCAACAGGCAGCTAGATTTGATATTATGGAAGTGTTGAAAGTTTTACCTTTTGACTTACATGTCTCAAAATTGACTTCCTTTTTAAACCTACAATTATCTGGAGCAGAGAATAGAGTGCAAGATACAAGAATGGAAAGTTCTTTATTGAAAGTCAACATTCTCAAATACAAAGAAAGACTACTAAACATGAAGAATGAAAGTGTTGTTATACCCGGAGGAAGAACATGCCCAGTGTGTAACAAGAGACTGGGTAATAGCGTCATAAATGTTTATCCAGATGGTACAGTCATACATTACGGTTGTAGTACGTCAGTCAAATCATAAAAAAAATCCTGCAAATTTTCTATTGTTTCTTATCTATGTATTCTTGACAAAAAAATATATATGGTGTACAACTATATGATATATAAATTAATCAAACCATACCTCAAATAGTGGTAATGAAATTGATAATTCCTGAACAGTATTTGATAAGCTCATCAAGTCTATCATTTCTGACGTTACTTTCTGTCTTGAAACCATTCAAGCAGTCAGCTAAGTGTCTAATTGATTCCTGAACTGATTTATCAGAAACGTCAGCATCAAGAAGGGTTCCTTGTTGTGCGTTAAATATCACATCACCATGGACGTTCAAAAGCATGTGCATTATAGCAATCATAATTTCGTAATTTATATTCTGTTTAACTCCAAATGTCAATGCTTCAATGAACCAAATAAGTTCTGTGAATGGGCAAGATGTGTTCAGTGATCTAATTTCGATGTCAATTGCGGATGGCGATAATGTAACCAAGTATTTGATAAACTCAGAGTAGTCCAGTTCTTCAGCAGCGGTTCTCAAACTAAGGGTGAATTCGGTTTCAAATGAGTAATTCTTGTCACCTGATAACTTAAATAACTTGGATTCACTTGCTGCAGTTTCTTTGTTAGCTGATGAAGAGGATACACCATTTTCAGCGACAATAGCACGATCTCCAACTTTTTCACCTGATAATTCTAAGAAGAAAGGTAAGTTTTCAGGTTTCTTTGGTGCTTCCTTTGGTTTGTTTCTTTGTTTGATTGTATCCAAGTGTAACAAAGTATTGAACTTACTACGAGGACCCAATGACAACGTCAACAATTCTGGGTTGATTTGATCCACTGAATTATAGATACCTTGAGCCAAGTCTTCTGGGTTGACTTCGTCAAATGCACCATCAAGCATTGTTGAACCTCCGTCTCCACTAACGTTAGGTAACATGATGGTAGCAAAATCCTTCTCTTCTACGTTCTTAGTTGAGATTGGCTTGAATTGAGACTTGTTGGTCCACAAAGAGATACCAACACCGTTAACATGGGTGGTTGCTAACATATCTCCTAATGGTGAGAACTTCACTTCTGTTGCGACATTAGGAACAATGATACCATCGATACATCCACCAGTTGGAACATCCCAAGTTCTTATGGTTGCATCTAAAGACGAAGAAACGATCCATCTTCCATTTGGTGAGAAATCCAATGATGTTATTCTATTTGTGTGGCCAAACAATTGTCTAACAATTCTTTGAGTAGTAGTATCAATCACTATAATTGACAGGTCGTCACATGCTAAGGCAACTAAGTCAGATGATCTATGGTAAACCATTTTAGTAATTGGAGAATCTAAAGTCAACTTTCCTAAGAAGCTAGACTTGCTAAAGTCATAGAATCCAACAATACCGTCCAATCCACAACTCACCATCTTACGGTTCATACCATCAATGGCGATACCTGTAACGGTTTTCTTGTGTAACTTATAGTTTTTTCTGATCTTTCCACTTTGTAAATTATAGACACCAATACCACCTAATGATGAACCGACTAATGCAAAATTACCACATTGTGTAATGGAAACAGATTTAACAATACCGTTGTCGATGGTAGGTAATTGATATTTTCCAACTTTTTTATTTCTTGAATCCCAAGTACGAGCAAATGTTTCATCTTGATGAGCGGTAACAATATTATCCCATTCGCCTTCTCTTGAGTTTTCTTGAGCAATAGCTATTATAGGAGGAAATTTGTCCTTAAAACCAGAACTCAAACCTGCTTGTCTTTTGCCATCTTTCACCTTGGATTGTTTTTGTGAGATTTCTTGTGATTGTGCGTCTTTTCTCAATGAAAATGTCCAGAATGATTTGTCATGGGATGCAGATTGAATGTAATGCGATCTTTCATCGGCAAAGATAATTGAGGATGGTGGAGCTGAGTGACCACCTCTGGATCTTAAGTGACGTGGAGGAGAAATGACTGCAGAGTTGGAATCGGATAAAACTGGGTCAAATACAAATTCTTTCAAACTGTTGTCAGGACCAGTGGTGACAATTATTGGCTGTCCATTGAGAAATTGAACCTTAGTAACACCTCCATATACTTCCTTGTGCGCATTTCTCAAAACATGAACTCTAGATTTACGATTAAGATCATAAAAGAATAAGTCACCATTGACTAAAGAACAGACTAAATGTGGAGAACCATCAGTTCTGAATGAAATGGATGTTATCTTAGAGTTTGAGCCTGTATTGATAGTGTTGATTACTTTGTTCTTCTTGATATTAAGAACAGTAGCAATACCCTTGCCGTTACCCACAGCTAATACGTCTAAAGCTGGAGCAGGCTCAATACAAGTGATACCGTCAACAAATTCATCTGATGTAAAAAGTAATTTTGTAGTTCTGGTATTGTAAACCAATAAATGTGAAGTAGTGGCAACAATTATCTTGTTTACATAAGTAGGTAAATGAATCATATCTACTATTTCTCCCAAAATAGAATTGACTTTGATAGATGTATAGAGATCTGTTGGATATTTTGCTGTTGAATTATTGAGATCTCTTTCAAAGATGTGCAATGATGTCTCAGTAGCTGCTATCAAATGGTTTCCAAATACTACCAGCTTCTTGATGGACTTATCTTCCTCGGGAATCGTTAATTCGTACTCCATCTTGCCTCTTCTAAAAATACCAATCTTGTTACCATATGATACATATACAAAATGGAAATGGGAGGTGATTGATGTAATCGGAGATGAAGTTTGAGCATTGGAAACAAAAAGTAAATGCAAGGTAGAAATATCATATATCTGGAAGGATCTTCCAGTGACTGTGGCAATGTAGAATGAAGTTCCAAGAGAGCCAATCGTGAAAGGAACACCATTAGATATATGACCTATAACTCTAAAAGGTGAAAAGATCTTTGAAGCCTTGACCTTATTGGCAACTTTAGAGTCGACTTTTCTCTTCTTTTCAGGTTCCATAGTGCTTGCAAGAACAACCATTATTGAAATATAGTTATGAGAATAGCGTCAATCAACTTTATATCGTTTAACTACTAGTCAAAAGCGGTTTATCAAAGCATCTTTAAGATAAGTATGCACTAATATTTAAAAAAACCAAAAACCAAAATTTTTTTTTGTTAAAGGTGTACAGCCCGGAAACAAAATGTCGTGATGCCATACAAACAAAATGTTGTTTTGTGTCAGTGGTGCACTAATGTCATAAAAACTAAAAGCAATGCATCTCGGGATTTGATTTTCCAGAACGACGCGTCGCTCGAAGTAGAGTCACTATGTAAAGGAACGAGCCGTACTCGTACCGTTTATATTGATTGACCTTTTTGTGGTGCCTTTACGATTGTTGGAATAAGAACATACTTGACTCACCAGCCTCAATTGTTGGAGTGTACATTTTATTTTAGCCCCAATATCCAGCACTCAAGCATCTTTTGGGCTTTTTCTTCGTCGGTTGGCTAAGTGCTGTCTTTCAACAATGAGCTCGACACAAAGCATAGAAAAAAGTACGGCTATCAAAGCGGTTGTGAGCAGAGCCTGTCTTGAATGCAGAGGCAGGCACTTGAAATGTGATGGTGCTCAGCCTGTGTGCACCAGATGCTATAAAGATTCAAAAAGTTGTACGTATGTCAAAAGTAACAGGGGTGGTTCAAGAAAAAGAGGAGTGAAAAAGGTGAAGTTATCATCTGGAACAGAGATAGACATGAATCTGCCATGTGTGAAACACGGTTACGCACATCTTGCCGATGATCCTCATTGCACCCAAAGCTGTCTGAAAGAAGAAAATCAGGGGAAGGCATTGCCTTGTATGACTACAAAAGATTTCATAGATGATACAGTAAATTTTCATCCGAAATTTAACTCTTCAAAAAGTAAAGATTCAATCGATATGGTCTTTGATGTGAAATTTCAAAAGCCATTTGGTACATATTATATTTCACCAGGTCTTGTGCGGAACTTGGACATTGGCAATATTGTTGACACATATTACTCAACATTGCATTACATTCATCCATTTCTTCCAGAAAAAAGGGACATTTATGAATATTTGAATGGAATTCCTTACAATTACGACTTACTACTTTCAATGAAACTGATGGGTGTAGGTCAATCAACTGGCTTATATGCAAAAGATGTAGAAACTGTGAATTTCTTGATAAATTCAATCTTGGATTATATGAAACAGGTTGGTAGAGACTTTGTGGCTTTACAATCATTACTTATACTATCAATGGTGGCGCATATCTCATCCCTCCACGATCTATCTGTAAAGCTGAGAGAAGTATTGGTTGATCTTTGTTTAGAGCTTAAATTGCATAGACTCGATATGAACTCTTTACCTCCTATATTCAAAGACGTCAATGGTTTCACCACTGAAAGTGAGGATTCTAGCAAAAAACATTCTTCCATAAGTCAACTACAAACTCCTATTGAGAGTACCGACTCACCATCTGCCTTACAAGATATTTTGAGCAGTCCAAGATTGAAAACTTTAGGCGGGAAAGTGGATATGGCTGACACCATTCGTAAGACATTGTGGGAAATATACTTTTTTGATACACTCAGTGGAACTGCATCTGGTCACACCATGTCTAAACTTGCAATCCAAAAGATTTTGACATTCTATCCACTAACTACCCCAGAGACTGTGTTTGATTTCAAAAGTAGAGCAGAAAGTTGTAAATTGGTTAATGACGCAATCAAGCTGAATGTCGCTATTCAAGCAAACTTAGAAGTGGAGTCACATTTGAGCCATATGAAAGCGGCTATCAGTAACTGGGAAATGAAAATGGAAAATCCCGATTTCTATAAGGCACCTTACTTGGTCAATAGAAACGGAAGCGTTAACGAAGGTGTCCATCAGGCAATGATGTTAGTCAGTTATGCTAAGATTTTTACACATAGACCCTTTTCTTATCTTTGGAGACCAGATATTTCCAAACATCCTAAATGTACAGATGAAGAAGGTGTTACTGATAACTGCGGGGAATTGAACAAGCAAGAAATGGATTCTAGGAAAATCATTGAGACAAGAAAGACCATTGATAGTGCTAACTCTGTTGTCAAAGCCCTGATTGATACTGAGCTCTCTCAAATAACAAAGAGAACTCCATTTTGTGCCTGTGCCCTTGCGTTTTCGTGTTTAGTTCATCTAAGTGCTTATTCTTGGGTTGAATCAAGTTTAAATTTCATCAAGGAAAACAAAGGGTTACTCGAATTTTCAGCGTTGGAAAACAATGTTAACAGTAGTGAACTAGCCACCTATGCTGAGTACATCAAATTAGAACTTAATGGAATTTATGCAATCTCAAGGCACTGGGCTTTGTCAAGTAAATTGACAACTCATATCAGAGAGACCTTGCTTAAAGTATCACCCAAGTTATACAAGATTGTCCAATCAAGTTTGCCTGATCCATCCGCTCAATCTCAAGGAGTCATTAAGATTGAAAACGATTTTGCAACTCCATCTATTGGTATGTCACCTATTCGCCAGGATATACCTGATTACCAGTCTTTATTCTCTAGTGGCAATGGCAATAATAGCGGTAACAGTATTGGCTCAGGCCATAGTAGATCAATGGATACAAAAACACCAAATACTCTTCATACTGGCTACAGCTCTGTAAATGGCTCTGAAAGAGACAGTTCATTGGTCTCCTCTAGTCCTAATTTAGACTATATGGCAAAGAGAACTCATAATACTATTAACAACAATGACATAAATGTCTATTCTAATCACAATAATAACAATAATAATAACGCCGCATCTACTTCCGCCCCCATACCAGATATTGCATTTAATCAGAACTTGAATGAAATTGATTTCAATGAAGTGTTTGCTGATGATGTCTTCTCACCTGTTTCCGATACAGGTTGTGATTGGGTTGACAAACACATTTTTGAATTTGATGAATTTAACTTCTCTGATATACCCATTATGAGCAACAATAACTTACAATGAATTATTTGCTTTTTTTGTTTGTTATACTCATCAACTATTAGATTTATTCTACTTCTTGCTATTTACAATTTATTTTATTCCAAAAAAACCTAACTTCGCTTTGTATCAAACTTCTAAACAGTAAAACCGTATTATACCCTATTAGGATGCTAATTATATAAACAAATTAATTATATAAGATGATTAACACTAAGGCTTTCTGGAAAGAGGAGCAACCAAAACCAAAGCTCTTTTTAGAACATTTTCCACTCTAGCTCTCAAAGCAGGCGAAGCACAAACCACTTCAAAAGTACCGTAGTTAATGACGGCAGTATGCTGGCCAATGGTGATAATGGCAGATGTATCGTCATCACTAGTTTTGAAACTACTACCGAATTGGGTAGCCAGGATCTTTGATATACGTGAAAGTCTGGTTTTTGCATGGTAATCAGCATGGCCTACTAATTCTGTACTTTCTGTACCGGTCTCCTCTTTTACGCCAGGCTCTGCCTTGAATTTCACATCAGTGTCACCTTTTTCGTTTTTGACCTCCACTTTGACTTTTTCCTCATTGGCATCTTCATCTTCCTTTTTTATTTCTTCAATGTGGCTGTCTTTGTGAATGTGATTGTGATTGCAGGATTTGGAAGATAATTTGACGGAAGCGGGTGATGAGTCTACACTTAAGAGAATGGCAATAACAGAGTCTGCAATGGTATCATTAATCAATCCACTTGTCCATTGAACTACCACTAAGTCTTCTGGTTCAACAGAGATGGTAACCGCATCCATGACTCTCATAGTATACTCTTCATCATCATCAGCAATAACATCAACGTATCCAAACATTTGAGTCAAACTCCAATTGATCAAATTCTTATTAGCACAACATTTCAGACTTTGTCTTTCCTGTACTATGGTGGATGTCAAATCTGAGAATTCACGTAGATCTTCGACTTTCAACAAATTCAGATCAAAACTCTTCTGGACCAATAATCCATTGATTGTTTGCTTGTGTTGTGGTAACTCTGTAGCTAAAGAGCCCATCACCTTGGCTACTTTTACACCTTTGAATTTGAGACTCAGACTAGTACCATTTCTTGGATTATAGACCTTTACCTCATTCTCAGTATTTCTCAATTTTTTGTATTTTGACAATAGAGCGGACTTGAGTCTACCCATAGGATTTGATTCACCATGAACTAAGATAATACTTTTTGGGTTGACTAATTCTATGAATTCTGCATTTTGTTCGTAATCTACGTGGGCAGCAAAAGAGATTTCTTCGATATTTATTCTTCTTGGGATATTAGCATCTGGATTAGATATACTAGGTATTTCAAGTGGTTCAGTTAACAAGTTCTTTGCCATGGTTCCTTCCACCGAGTAACCTGTCAATATACATGAATTTCTAGGATCAGGTGACCATTTTTCAAGTAACCTTCTAGACATACCATTCTGTAGCATACCTGGAGATGCAATTATGACACATGGATTTCCATCATCTAATCTTTCAATAGCGGTTATATTCTTGATGTATTTGAAATGAAATGGATTGATATTTGTCTCTGTAAACTTTCTTCTTATATTTTCATTCATCATGTTCACATATCTCTGATATACAGCCATACATTTCTTGGCCAAATCTGATGCGTAATAAATAGGTATATCCTGTAAGTCTTTGTTCTCTTGCCAATATTCATCCAAGATCAGAAGGATTTCTTGAGCTCTACCTAGGGCAAACACAGGAAGTAAACACTTACCCCCATGGGAAAGAGTAGCATGGATTACATTTGTCAATTTGGTCTCTCTTTCAATTCTAGGAACGTGTGTAGCTGTACCAAAAGTGGATTCTGTAATTAATAAGTCAGGTCTATTTGGTGGAACTTCAGCCGAGCTCAAATGTCTGTCTTCTTCTCTTGAATAATCACCTGTGAATAAAAATGAGATACCACCCATTTCAACAAAAAACATGGCAGCACCTAAGACATGACCTGCATGATAAGCCGTGAATCGTATACCATCAACTTCAATTGTAGAATGGTAGTCAATTGTTTCAATTCTATCCAATGAAGCAGCTAAGTCTGCATCTGTATAAAGTATGCTTGAATTTTGATTTGAATCTTCGTCATCATCTGTGATACTAGTGACTTTGACAAAATCATTCAAAAGCCATTTATAGATGGCCTTTGTAGGATATGTCATAAAAACTCTTCCTTTAAATGTAGTATGTTGCATGACATAGGGCAGCGAAGCTGCATGATCCAAATGGAAATGACTGATTAATAAGATATCGACTTTGGAAAGATCAAAATCATCGTAAAAGGGTAATGATTCAAGACCGGAGTATGCAGGATGAACACCCGCATCTAGCATTACCACCTTCCCCTTGTATTCCACTATATGAGAAGATCTTCCAACTTCATTACCTCCTCCTAAACAGTAGAACTTCAGTTCTTCACCATCGTTATCCTAAAAATAGTTCAAAAATCAAAAAAGTTGAAACAAATAAGTTAGTAACTCAAAATTGTACCAAATTGGAAAAATCTGAACGCATTAAAAATAAAACATACAATAACGGATGCCATTGTCGCTTGTAAAAATCAAAAACAGCTATTAACTTAGGATATTTTTATGCAAATTCCACTCTATACAACTTCCAGACTTTGAACTCATACATTTCATGTATGTCTATTTACTTAAGCTCGTCTGCAAATCCCAACTTCCTCTTTGGACGCGCCACGGCGAGTGAACCCATGGTCATGTGATACGTGGCTGTGCCGTTGTCTCTTCAGTGGAGATGAGAGTTGAAGAAGTGGTGAAGTAGCATATAGAGCCAGTTAGTTTGTCTTATCTGAATATGAGCAATCGTATCAGCATAGACACAAATATAGACCTACGTGCAAGATGAGTGTTAACCAGTCCACAGTGTCAGCTACAGAGCCCCTTGATTTACTTGGGAACTGCTTAGACGAAAATGTATATGTCAAGTTGAGAGGAAACAGAGAAATGGTTGGAAAGCTTCATGTATGTACTAATTCACAGCAAATGCAACTTTTAGAGGAGTAAAATGTTTACTAACCCAATCAAATTTGATTTTTTTTTGAATTTAGGCATATGATTCTCATGGTAATATGGTGTTAAGTGATGCTACTGAAACCGTTTTTGAAGTTGAGGACGAGACTGATGAAATAAAATCACATACTAAACAAAGTGAGATGGTATTCATCAGAGGAGATTCTGTGATTTTGATCCATGATGGATCTTCATCTTGAGAAGTTATACGATATTTACAAGGCATTTCAATGTTTTCTTTCTGTATATTATGTTAATTACTTATTATGATAAGTAGCTAATTTATCTAATAAAAATATAAAAAGTACAAGTTAAAAGGGAATAAAATTAAAAGAATGAAAAATTTGGAATCAGACTAGATAGAGTTTCTTCTTTTCAAATAACGGAATTTCACATTGTCTTTCTTTTTGTTGTACTCAATCAATGGCATGGTACCTTCATCTTCCATATTTTTGAAAAAGGCATTTGCATAGTTAAAACCTAGTCCATAAAGTTCTTCAAACTTTGCAAAATCCAAAGTTGCATATCCTTCGATAGGAGGACGTAGATAAATGCAGCCTTCTGTATTCTTGGCTCGATCTAATGCAGTGACTGAAGAAACATATGCTAATCTCATCTGTATATCGGCCATGGATGGAACATTAGGATGTTTGGAAAAAGGATTAATTCTATTAAGCAACACCCATAAACCACTCAGCGTATCTCCATAATTTTGGGCAGTCCTATCATCTTCGGATCCCACATCAACAGCAAACACAATTTTAGCTCCACGACGTTTCATTTCTTCTACAGTCAGATTGTCGACGTATCCACCATCTAGTAACATATTACCATTGTCTGTAATAGGTGGTAATAATCCAGCAAGTGACATTGAAGCACGAATGTATCTCCATGCGTAACCAGAAGAGTGGATTTCCATCACAGATTCAGTTATATTTGTAGAATTAGTATAATATTGGATCCAGAAATCTTCAATTCTATTGCCTCCAAAGGCCTTCCATATTCCACGATTGAATTCATGACCGGTGACGTATGATGTAACAGGGTACGTTATATCACCAATCATTCTCCACATACTTGATATACGGCCTGAGAATTGCTTGGCCCTACCGTAAACTGGTACCATATCATAATCTTTAGCATACAATCCACCAACAAAAGCACCTATAGACGTACCACCAATAAGATCAACTGGGATTCCATGAGCTTCCAGCGCTTTGATAACACCAATGTGGGAAATACCTCTTGCACCACCCCCACCTAGAACCAAACCAACTGCTTTACCGTTCAATATTCTAGCTAATCTCATAAAGTCGTCTTTATGATATTCAAAAGGGTGATAACTATCTGCATCTATATGATTATTTCCAATAAAAGACTCCATTCTTTTGGTGATGTTACTTCTGAGTTTACCAATCTTTAACGAGTTCTTTGTCAAAAACTCAATTGTACCTGGTCTCAAAAATTTACCATACCTTTTGGAGATATTGATTGCAGTGTCTCGAAGATAACTTGGGTTGGAAGTAATTCCAGGATGATGGTTTCCCAATGTTTCTTTGAAGTGATCATTGATATCAGCATTTGCAACACCACCGCTACCTGGTCCGTATATGCTAGGATCATCATGCATGTGAATTGAATTAGTAGAGACCTTCATTTCCAAGTGATGATGAGAATGAACCCAAATTCTGTTTTTTAACCATTGATTCGTCAATCCTGGCTCCACAAATCTAGAAGGATGGAGCAAGACCAACTCTGTATGTGCAGTTGTTCTGGTCTTGACTAATAATCTCTCGTAATCTCCAACATCGGGTGAGCTCTTTGCATCTGCTAATAGTAGGATACAATCACCTTGAGCAATACAAGTTCTAGTCCATGAAGAGTTAACTGGTGTGTCTGCAATGTATATAATAATATTGTATCTTTCCTCCAGTTCTGAAAAATAACCAGATTGTTTCATTTTGGCTAGTCTATCAAAAGCATGCTTACCCAATCTAGACAATGTGGATGCTTGTGTTAATACTTTGACCGATTGGTTCAAATTTTGGAAAGAAGCGGCCAGTTTGGAACCAAATTCAAAAACCGGTAATCCATCTGTAACAGGTAAAATTGTAATCGTTCTGTATGCGTTATCACTTGGTACTATTAAGTCGTCTTTAATATGAGAATTAGAAGATGAGATAGAAGGGTTTCTGGTGTACATTGTGGGATCATCAAGAGATTTCTTCACTCTTTGAGCCACAATTCTAGAAACTTTCACCATGATTGTAGGATTACCAATAGCTATCATTTCAAACAAGGCTCTAGGAATTCTGGCAGTCTCTGAATCTCTGATGGCAACCACAGTTGTCAGACGTGCAGTCTTTGTAAGTACTTCCACTTCACCAAGTGATTCACCTTGTCCATGCTCATCTACAATGATAAGGTCATTAGCGTGACCTGTGAGTGAAAAGGATGTACTTGATCTAGATTTTCTACTTGAAGGTTTAGAGTTTGAACTATTGTTCTTCTGCTTTTTGGACCCCTTGTTGTTGAGATTGTTGTAATCATTCGTAGTAACAATATTGCTATTATTGTTAGAATTTAGTTTGGATTTCTCCACGACTGATCTAAATCTACCGTTTAGAACAATGTAAATACCATTAGCCGGATCACCCTGTGAGTAAAGAGAATGACCTGCTGCAGAATAAGACCATTCCAAAGCATAATCCAATAGGATCATTTTTGTATCCAAGACATTTAATAGTTTTTTCGATAATGAAAGTAACAAGTATGGGTACTTGTTGCATAAAGAATCTATTTGTTCAACAGGCACAAACGCAACATACACATCTGTTTGTGCTCTCACAGTGACAAACGATCTAGTATTGATCACAGCACCTAGGTATCCGGCAACAGCTCCTGTATGTAAAGAGTACAAATATTCCTCTGAATCTTCGTCTAAGTCATCATCCATTCCGCCATTTTCATCTTTCTTCTTCGTGTATGAGACATCAACTGTACCCTTGATTATGTAGAATAAACCTGGAGTTTGTTCATTTTCTTCAATAAGAATAGAATCAGCAGGTAATTTCATCATTACTAACAAGTCTGCAAATTCTTTCTTCATCTTCTCATAAGTCAGAGACTGAGTGACCTCGTTTATTGAAGATTGAGTGGATGTGGCACGAATGTGCTTTGGTCTGTTTGGAGTAGCTATAAAATTTGTAGGTTTAATACTACCATTAGTAGTAGTGGTAGTAGTCACAGGGCCTAAATTTTCTCTTCCTGTGACTTTACTATCTATTCCATCTGCTTTCATATCTACCCCAGTTTCTGAAAACACTAAAGAATCACTGCTTCTCATGCTTGTTGTTGAGAAAGATCTCATCTTACTTTTTGAGAAAGTCTGGCTTGCTTCATTGAGTAAAGTTCTTGACTTGGAGTTTTCATTGAGCATAGAAAGACCCGATATCAATGGAGAGTTTAATTCGCTTGAGAAAGAACTTCTAAGATTGTTCCCTCTTGAGTGCCTGCGGATGGGAAACTCTTCTATTCCAATAATACTGCAGATCATCTCAGTCAGAGTAGATTTAATTTGATCTTGTATGTCAATCAGTTCCGATTCTTGGGAAATAGTAGTATTGTTAGCAGCGGTAGTGGTGGCATTGGTGCTTCCGTTTGTTGAATTTGTGGTATCAGCAGAGTTCATTTTAAATAACTCAGGTTCATTTCTGTTGTATAATGGGACGTTAGATAACAGATCACCAGGATTACGTGATGAAGTTTGTCTTGATTTGATATCAACGTATATCGAACTGCTTCTACTCTTTGAATCAGCCAATAAATGTGGACTATTCATACGTTGAGCAGGCTCTGTCAAATTAGATTTTGAAATTGCTGTTCCTGGAATTGAAGTTGAAGATGAGAGCTCATTATGTGATAATGGTGATGTCTCTTTCATAAATGAGGAATCCAAATTACCCTTTGCGGTTTCAATAGAAGTTCTATCTCTGTTTGTGGAGGAAGAAATTTTGGAAGATCTCATATTCAGTGTACTTGAAGATATATTTGAAGATATATTTGACAACAATTCGTGATCATAATTATTGTTATGGTCATCTAATGAATCTATTAACGTGTCATACAGAAAATCCGGTAATTTCCCCGTGAATAATGATTTTGAATTATTAAGGTTGATCTCAGTTTGGAGAATATCGGAAGTTAAATCCAAGTAAGTATGACTTGCTTGAAAAGTGACTCTATACAATTTAGTCAATATCATTTGCACAATTTGAGAAGCTGCCTTTGGATATTTACGAACCAATCTTAGAAAAGCTTCCCTGGGGATAATTGAAATAGTAGCATTTGTTTTAGGGATAGCTATCAAGTTAGGTTGTGATTTTTTCAATCCTGGAATGGTGTTATTGTCATTAGGATCAGTACTAGGATTGGAAACGGGAATAGATTTGGCGTTATTAGGCTTGGTGTTCAAGTTGAATTCCGAGCTATTGACAGATTCGTCTAATAAAAAATTATCAAGTGGTTGAAGTAAAGAAGAGTCATTATTCAAAGATTCGGAATTTGTATTATTGATCTCATTTATGGAATCTGTCATCAGATCCAAAACTTTCACAAAGGAAGATAATGGAGATCCACTCTTGATGTTGTTCAACAATTGATACCTTACGCCATCAACTACTACTGAATCTTTGGAATTGCTATTATATGATTTGAAAGGAGAATAAAAGGATGAATCCTGGTCTGAACCTACTTCACAATATACGTTAATTTCGCCTTCTACGCAAATAGTGAACCCCAAAGATTCGTTATTCAAGAACAAAACTTCAGAATTATCTAGCTTTTGAGTCTGCATACTCTTGGTTAATTCATGGAAAACTGGAGTTTCTAAATAACCAAATATTTTAATTGCTGACAAGAATTCATCTAAATAACTTGATCTTGATTTTCTCTCTTCTCTTGTATCTTCTACAAATATATCAATCAAAGGGTCTTGTCTTCTTGGATCTTCTGGTAATCTTGAATATACTCTTAAGTACTTGTATCTAATATAAGCCCAAGTCATACCTGAGATTGTAAATATGATGAAAAGTATGGTTGAAAAAGACAAGGTGACCGATATTGAGATCGATAACATTTGGAATATAAAGCTCGGAATATGGTATATGATAAAGGATACTATTTGAAAACATAACCATGTTATAAAATAGATGATTTTAGAAGGGAAATTGGATATATCAAATGGATTAATTGTATATATTGTTACTGGATTTGAAGCAACAGCAGAAACAACTTGAGTAGCAATCACCGTATTCTCATCAATTGCCACTGACGCTATTGAGGCCATAGTTTCAGACAAGGAAGAAGTGACTATCTGTACTATATTATTGCTATCGGCCATCACTGTGATGTATTTAGGTAGGAGTATTCAAGTCAATAATATAATTGGACTGTTTTAAAGTTTTTGAATAGGTGGGGGGAGAATGAGCGGCAACAATTGACGATATAAATTCTGGAAAAGTCAAAGATTTATATCTAGTTATTAAATAAGTTAAATCAAGGGACTTATCAAAGTTTGATAATAGTTAAATTTTTATACGTGATGTATCTCTGTAGTTGTATTATGATGATATTCAGATGTCCAGTTATGAATCAGTTAACTTGATTTTAGTTAATTTTAATTAGAATCTGGCACATGTATGTAGTAACTCCGCGCACAGCCTGGAATTTTTTTAATTTATATCTATGAATCTAATCTACGTCACGTGCAACCAGTTTTTAAAAAGAAAAACTCGCTTAGCTAAGAAAAAGCTCAACAAACTAGCCAGCACAGCCGTGAGGAACTCAACCCACCAACCTCTTTTTACCTCTGCCTCTGGGTTAGCTAGCTAGTTAACCCTGGATGGGCTTACTGTTGGCCTGATTGTACTTTTTCTTGATCCTTCTTTTGATGCCCAATCTCTCTTGTTTCTTAACTCCCAACTAATCAAGCACACAGTTGACCCCTTAGTTCATCCCAACTCTTTTTCTTCACCCTATAGGTAGCCCACTTGCTTTTGCTCTGCTATAAATCTAGTGCCTACTGCTCATCTAATCGATATTCCACTTCAAATATAACTCTTAGAATTACCACTTTTACCACACATAAGAGCCTTTCAAGTGCATTATCACTACCCATCTCACTAAATTCTTTTACAATTAATTGCTTGTGTTCATTTCTACTCGGTATTATAATATAAGGTACGTATTATCTACTTTTATTTTATTTTTTATTTATTTTTTTACAAAAAAAAAGAATCATTTGACTTGACTTTTCACGGTTGTTTCTTCTTTCCATGCGGTTGTTTTCCCCCACTACATCTTGATTGTTTTACTACTTAGACATGCAAATAAACTCACAACCACATATATATAATCACAACTTGCCAGATATACCCACAATTGCCCTCCAATCACGGTGACTCCAGATCTAAAATACCTTTCTTACAGACACCAAAAGTTGACATTTCGACATTCTCCCGCGCACGTCCCTTTTGGGATGTTTTTTTTATCTTTTTTTACCCAACAACTGAAAATTGAAAAATTTAACTAGCAGAAAATGTCGAGCCGCACACCACTTTCTCACTATAACACGTAAAGATTGTGAGTTATAAGTTATTATTTCATATTGATTAGTAAGAGGAAACAGATTTAATTGTTGTTTTATGGGATTAAGGAATTGACCGGCAAAAAAAAGTCGCTCATATTATAAGACTTGTTTTCAAAAAAAATATACTAACTTTGTTTTTCGATAGAATAGCTTTTTTTTCACCTTAAAATATCTCATACAAAAACTAAATATGTCAACTTCAAGCGTCAACAGACCTTTGGTCATGAGTCATGGTTCAATTGAAACCACCATCTTGACTCCTCCTTCTCATTACATCTTCTACCAACAATTGACTGCTGATTTCTACAAATCTCTTCCAGAAGTCACCGAAGGATTTGCCAATGATGATGAACCTTCCTCTAAAGCTGAATTATTAATGAAATTCATTGGTTACGTTGTGAAATCCAACTCCATCGAATCAGAAAAAAGAGACGCCGTTCAATTAATCCTTGAAGAATTCGAAACTAGATTCTTACATGGTCAAGATATCCATTTCTTTGCTGCAGATTTATTAAATAGTGAAACTTACCCAACTACTTTATTCAAAATTAAGAATAATTTAATCAAGAATTATTTCTTAGCAAAGACTTACTTAAATAAGAACTACCAAGTTAAGTTATTCAACTCTTCTTCATCTGCTTTATTCAACGCTGCTAAGAACAACAAGGCTTCAATTTACGCCATCTTTGGTGGTCAAGGTAATACCGAAGATTATTTTGAAGAATTAAGAGAACTTTACTCTATCTACAACGGTGTCGTTTCTGACTTCCTTTTCAAAGTTCAATCTAAATTACAATCTTTAATCTCTTCAACTGATGATATCGATAGAGTTTATACCCACGGTTTTGACTTGATCAGTTGGTTAGAAAAACCAGAACAAACCCCTTCTCTTGAAACTTTATTATCAGTTCCAATCTCTTGTCCATTGATTTGTGTTATCCAATTATGTCACTACATTGTCACTTGTAACATCTTGGGTGTTTCTCCAGGTGAATTCAAAGACTGTCTTAAGGGTACCACCGGTCACTCTCAAGGTTTGATCACCGCTATTGCTATTGCTTCTTCCTCTGACTGGGAATCCTTTGAAGTTAAAGCTTTACAAGCTGTTGAATTCCTTTTCTACTTAGGTGTTAGATGTTTACAAGCTTATCCTTCAACTTCCTTATCTCCACATACCGTCTTAGACTCTGAAGAAAACGGTGAAGGTCAACCAGGTCCAATGTTATCCATTAGAGATTTATCCTACGAACAAGTCACTAAATTCATTGAAGAAACCAACCAACATTTACCAGAAGCTAGAAGAATTGGTGTTTCTTTAGTCAATGGTGCTAGAAACATGGTTGTCACTGGTCCACCTGAATCATTATACGGTTTGAACTTAAACTTAAGAAAGGCTAAGGCTCCTTCTGGTTTAGACCAATCTAGAATCCCTCATAGTGACAGAAAATTGAAATTTTCTTCAAGATTCTTACCAATTTCTTCTCCATTCCACTCTCATTTATTAGCTTCTGCTAATGAAAGAATCTTGAATGATTTGGAAAAATCAGGTTTATCCTTTTCTCAATCTGATATCTCAATTCCAGTTTACGATACTTACAACGGTGAAGATTTAAGAAAATACAAGGGTTCTTTTAACGAAAGATTAATCGAATTAATCACTTTATTAACCGTTAACTGGGAAATTGCTACAAACTTTGAATCCACTCACATCTTAGATTTTGGTCCAGGTGGTGTTTCTGGTCTTGGTGTTTTAACCCACAGAAACAAAGAAGGTACCGGTTCAAGAATCATCATTGCTGGTACTTTAGATGTTAATTCTTCTGAACACGAATACGGTTACATGCAAGAATTATTCGACGTTAATGCTGACTCTATCATCTATGCTCAAAATTGGTTAAAGGAATACCAACCTAAATTAGTCAAGACTAAACAAGGTAAAACCTTTGTTGATACCAAGTTCTCAAGATTAATCGGTAGAGCTCCATTAATGGTTCCAGGTATGACACCAACCACAGTTGACCCAGATTTTGTTGCTGCTACCATCAACGCTGGTTACCAAATCGAAATTGCCGGTGGTGGTTACTTCAATGCTGATACGATGAAAGGTGCCATTACTAAGGTCGCTGAACAAATTGTTCCAGGTTCCTCCATGGGTATTAACATCATTTACGTTAACCCAAGAATGTTACAATGGTCTATTCCAATGATCAAGGAATTAAGAGAACAAGGTTACCCAATCAACTCTTTATCCATCGGTGCTGGTGTCCCATCTTTAGAAGTTGCCACTGAATATATTGAAACTTTAGGTTTAACTTACTTAGGTTTGAAGCCAGGTTCTATTGATTCTATTAACCAATGTATTACCATTGCCAAGTCCCACCCAACTTTCCCAATTGTTTTACAATGGACTGGTGGTAGAGCCGGTGGTCACCACTCTTTTGAAGATTTCCATCAACCAATCTTACAAATGTACTCCAAGATCAGAAGATGTTCCAATATCATCTTGATTGCCGGTTCCGGTTTCGGTTCAGCTGATGACACTTACCCATACTTGACTGGTTCTTGGGCTAAGTCCTTCAACTACCCAGAGATGCCATTTGATGGTGTCTTATTCGGTTCTAGAGTCATGACCGCTTTGGAAGCTAAGACCTCCTTAGATGCTAAGAAGGCCATTGCTGCTTGTACCGGTATTGATGACGAACAATGGGAACAAACCTATAAGAAACCAGTTGGTGGTATCTTAACCGTTAAATCTGAAATGGGTGAACCAATCCACAAGATTGCCACTAGAGCCGTTGTCTTATGGAAGGAAATGGATGACACCATCTTCTCCTTACCAAAGGCTAAATTATTAGATGCTTTGGAAAAGAAGAAGGATTACATCATTGCCAAATTGAATGCTGATTTCCAAAAACCATGGTTCGCTAAGAATGAATCTGGTGTTTGTGATATCCAAGACATGACTTATGAACAAGTTGCTAAGCGTTGTGTTGAATTAATGTTTGTTAGAAAGTTGAACAAATGGATCGACCCATCCTTAAGAACCTTTACTGGTAACTTCTTAAGAAGAGTCGAAGAAAGATTCTCTACTAAGGCTTCTCTCTCTGTTATTCAAAGATTCACCGATTTAGATGAACCTGAAAAGGTCATTGAAGCTGTCTTCAACGCTTACCCAGAAGGTAGAGTTCAATTAGTCAATGAACAAGATTTCGATTACTTCATTGCTGCTTGTCTTTCTCCATTCCAAAAACCAGTTCCATTTGTTCCAGTTCTTGATGCTAACTTTGAATTCTTCTTCAAGAAGGATTCCTTATGGCAATCCGAAAACTTGGAAACCGTTGTCGATGAAGACGTTCAAAGAACTTGTATCTTACACGGTCCAGTTGCTGCTAAGTTCACCACTAAGGTTAACGAACCAATCAAGGACATTATGGATGGTATCCATGATGGTCACATTTCCAAGTTAAAGGCTGAATACTACGGTAACGATGAATCAAAGATTCCAGTTGTTGAAATCTTCTCCGGTGTTACTCCATTAGCTACCGTTGATACTCCAATCAAGGGTGTTTCTGTTGAATCTTCTGCAGACTCAGTCACTTACTCAGTTGGTCAAACTATTCCAGATGCCGACGAATGGTTCAAGTTATTAGCTGGTGACAAGTTAGACTGGAGATTTGCTTTCTTATCTACTGTCAACATTGTTCAAAACTACAACCAAGTTGCTAACCCAGCTAGAAAGGTTTTAACCCCAGTTGCTAACTTCTCTGTCAAGATTGAACATCCAAATGACTCTTCAAAGACTGTTATCTCTGCTTTTGAAACTGTTAAGGGTAAATTAAGAGAAGTTGTCAGAATTGCTTGCAAGTCTGCTTCTTCAATTGAATTACAATTGATTGAATACAGAACTTTCGATAACGCTGCTGTTGCCTTACCATTGTTATACACTTACAACCCAGCTCAAGGTTACGCTCCTATCTTAGAAGTCGTGGAAGATAGAAACAACAGAATCAAGGAATTCTACTGGAAGGTTTGGTTCGGTATCAACGAACCAATTGATTTCAACTTTAGTGTCAATGAAACCATCAACGGTGGTGAAATGGAAATTACTTCCAAGGCTATTGCTGAATTAACCCACGCTGTTGGTAACTCTTGTGAATTCTTTGTTCCAAGATCAGGTAGAGATCAATTAGCTCCAATGGATTTTGCTATTATCTTAGGTTGGAAATCCATCATGAAGTCCATCTTCCCAAAGACTATTGACGGTGATATTTTGAAATTAGTTCACTTATCTAACTCTTACAAGATGGTTTCTGGTGCTGCTCCATTGAAATTAGGTGACAAGCTTGTTGCTTCTTCTGAAATTACTTCTGTTGTTAACGGTGACACCGGTAAGACTGTCGAAGTTGTTGGTACTTTATTCAGAGATGGTGTTACTGTCATGAACATTACCTCCTCTTTCTTCTACAGAGGTAAGTACAATGATTATGAAAACACCTTCAAGAAGATCGTTGAAACCCCAGTTCAAGTTAAGTTAACTTCTGCTAAGGATGTTTCTGTTTTGAAATCCAAGGAATGGTTTGATTGTGATCCTAATGTTGACTTAACCAACATGACTTTAACCTTCAGATGTCAATCTGTTTACAAATACAGATCTCAAAAGATTTACTCCAGTGTTGAAACCACTGGTCAAATTCTTTACGAATTACCATCTAAGGAAGTCAAGCAAGTTGGTGAAGTTTCTTACACTGCTGCTCAATCTTACGGTAATCCAGTTATCGAATACTTGGCTCGTCACGGTTCCCCAATTGAACAACCACTTTTATTTGAAAACAGCATTCCATTATCTGGTGCTTTGGCTACTAAGGCTCCAGGTTCTAACGAAACCTATGCTGCTGTCTCTGGTGATTTCAATCCAATCCACGTTTCAAGAGTCTTTGCCTCTTACGCCGACTTACCAGGTACAATCACCCACGGTATGTACTCTTCTGCTTCTGTTAGATCTTTAGTTGAAATGTACGCTGCCAATGGTGTTGCTCCAAGAGTTGTTGCTTACTCTGCCACTTTTGTCGGTATGGTCTTACCAAATGATGAATTGACCACTACTTTAGAACATGTCGGTATGATCAACGGTAGAAAGATCATAAAGATTGAATCCAAGAAGACTGAAACTGAAGAAGTCGTCTTAATGGGTGAAGCCGAAATTGAACAACCTGTGTCTACTTTTGTCTTCACTGGTCAAGGTTCTCAAGAACAAGGTATGGGTATGGATCTTTACAAGTCTTCTGAAGTTGCTCGTTCCGTTTGGGATAAGGCTGATAGACATTTCATCAACAACTATGGTTTCTCCATCTTAGACATTGTTAGAAA
Source organism: Ogataea sp. yHMJ1 (assembly GCA_030571015.1). Lineage (NCBI taxonomy): Eukaryota > Fungi > Ascomycota > Pichiomycetes > Pichiales > Pichiaceae > Ogataea > Ogataea sp. yHMJ1. The sequence continues at coordinate 93,696 of JAJLXB010000027.1, forward strand.
CAATCCAAATGAATTAACTGTTCACTTTGGTGGTCCAAAGGGTAGAGCCATTAGAGAAAACTACAAGAGCATGATGTTTGAAACTCTTGATGAATCTGGAAACCTGAAATCTGAAAAGATTTTTAAGGAAATTTCAGACACCACTATGTCTCACACTTTTGTTTCTCCAACTGGGTTATTAGCTTCTACTCAATTTACCCAACCTGCTTTGACCTTAATGGAAAAGGCTGCCTTTGAAGATATGAAGGCTAAGGGTTTGGTTCCTGCTGAATCCATGTTCGCTGGTCACTCCTTAGGTGAATATTCTGCTATCTCTTCTCTTGGTGATGTTATGCCAATTGAATCTTTAGTTGATATCGTTTTCTACAGAGGTATGACTATGCAAGTCGCCGTCCCAAGAGACTCTCAAGGTAGATCCAACTATGGTATGTGTGCTGTCAACCCATCCAGAATCTCTGCTACTTTCAACGATGCTGCTTTAAGATTCGTTGTTGACCACATCGCTAAACAAACTTCTTGGTTATTGGAAATTGTCAACTACAATGTTGAAAACTCCCAATATGTCGCTGCTGGTGACTTAAGAGCTTTAGATACCTTATCTAACACTTTGAACGTCTTCAAGTTACAAAAGATTGACATTGTTAAGTTACAATCCATGATGTCTTTAGAAAAGGTTGCTGAACACTTGAGTGAAATTGTTGATGAAGTTGCTAAGAAATCTTCTACTAAGCCACAACCAATCGACTTAGAAAGAGGTTTCGCTTGTATTCCATTAAAGGGTATCTCAGTTCCTTTCCACTCTTCATACTTACGTTCCGGTGTTAAGCCATTCAAGAGATTCTTGGAAAGAAAGATTCCACAATCTGCCATCAAGCCAGGTTCTTTAGTTGGTAAGTATATTCCAAACTTGACCGCTAAGCCATTTGCCATCACCAAGGAATACTTCCAAGATGTTTATGACTTGACTGGTTCTGATAAGATCAAGGATATCTTGGATAACTGGGAGAAATACGAATCTGCTTGATTTATGATCCCATTTAATTTTTCAAGTATTTTTCCAGTTTTCAAACTCATTCTCTTATTTTGCTTCATTTTGTCTTTACATTAATTACATTCATCATATACTCCATTGAATTGCTGCTATTGTCATAATAATTATCAACTGTTATTTATTTTTTTCTTTTTTTTCTCATTTTGAGTTTGCTACTACAACCCATTGGATTATTTTGGTTCATCTTGTGGATCACTTGAACGAGTGTGGTAATGAGTTCCTTTGCATCTCAAAATAAACCAGTTTCTATTGGGAAATGCAAACTCAAAACTTTTAACTATAATATAATAATAATTCAAATTCTTTCTGAAGTATATTTATAATCCTCCTGTGAATATTTTATTTATAATTAATTCTAATCTGATTTTAAATTTTTATTTTTATTCTTATTTACACTTTTTTTTGTTCCTCTTTTTTTTATATTACATTGGCTTTTAGATTTTGTTCCAAACAATCTCATATACTTAACTTAATATTATATCATCATTATTAATTAAATCGTAAATCTATATCGTCTTTTTATTTAATCCTATGAAGCTAAGATTTCCAAATGCTTCGTTCCAAGGGTGGTTGAAATCATTACCTTGCATAAACTTGGTAGCTTCAACTGAGCTATAATACACTTTATCATATTCATAATCAACAGGAACTGGCACAAACTTCTTCTTGTTATTCTTGCCCTTATTCCTACCCTTACTTTTGTTCTTATTCGTGACCAATTCGAATTCTGCAGTTGAGTCAACAAAGTCTTCACTTGGTTTATCATTTGTATCGTTATCCTTTTTCGTCTTTTTAATCATTTTGGCTACCCTTGCTGTGTTTGGATACTTTGCAAAAAACTCAGAATCTGTCCATTTATCACTGTATAAAAGCAAGTCATTCGTCACCAACCATAGTGGTAATTCTTCAGTAAGAAGAGATTCAAGAATGACAATTGGAACATGAGGCATGAAGTACAACACTTTCTCATGATCAGTTTCTACTTCACGCAAATCGGTGCATATATCGTGAGAGAGCTTCACGCTTCGAAGGAACTTTTTGTCTGTATCTGTATATGCTGGATCATAAGATACAATTTTTTCTACACCTAGTTCCTCTTTAAGCAGATGGAGCAAAGCCAATTGATACATAGCAGCTGGCTCAAGACTTGGACTCCCTAGAGCCAAACATCTCACAACGGGCCAATTCTTCTTTACTTTTGTTTGATCTTGGTCGCTAGATTTGACCTCTGTCTGGTCTTCAGTATCTTTTAAACCTTTGGAGCGATAACTACGAGAATATTCCAGCAATGTGCTCTTCATCTCCAAGAACACTTTAGAGACCCGGAGCTGCTCTACTCTATCATCAAAACTTCTCCCCAGCGCTTGAAGGTCTCTTTGGGGCCTCACCTTATGGTTTTTCGCCGTTTGTACCGTCAAAAACTCCTCAACTTCAGCAGATATCGACATCTAACAGGTAAATAGCACTATATTCGAACAAGGAGTGGTTAAAAACAAGCAAATTAATGCCTACTTTGATGTGAAAAAGTAGGTCGCATTAGCAATCCCCACAAAATGGGCCCGCTACTGACACAGCCGCCCAATGGCAGCAGAAATTTTTTTCCTTGCAGCTCAGCTTTAGAGTTAATTAAGGGTAGTCCTTTCTTGACCACCTGCTGATTATATATCAATCTTAACCAGTCTTCTGGCTCCCTCCCAAGCATATCGCTCCGTTGCTACCGCTTCAAGCTTGCCTAAAACTAGCACTAGCTGGAAGAACTGCCAGAACTACTCTTTGTCAAGCTCATTGACCTCACCTATACCTGAACATTTTCCCCTTTTCTTTTTAAAGAACCAGCCGGATCCAGTTCAAGTTTCAAGAATCCAAGTGTATTGGCCCATTAACGGTATAAACTACCAAATAAAACTACAATGAGAAAGTGTAAGGTCTTAGTCGGTAACTCCCACCCAACTCTGGGTAAATTAGTCTGTGATAGATTAGGTATCGAGCCAGCTCCAATTACTTTGAAAAAGTTTGCCAATGGTGAAACTTCTGTTCAAATCGGTGTCTCCGTAAGAGATGAAGATGTTTATATCATTCAATCCGGTTCATCAAATACAAATGATCATATTATGGAACTTTTAATATTGATCTCTGCCTGTAAGAGTGGTTCAGCCGCTAGAATCACTGCAGTCATTCCACAATTCCCATATTCTAAACAATCCAAGATGAAGAAACATAGAGGTGCTATTACCGCTAGAATGTTAGCCAACTTGTTGATCATGGCAGGTGCTAACCATGTTGTCTCTATGGATTTACACGCTTCTCAAATGCAAGGTTTCTTCACCAAGCCAGTTGATAACCTTTATGCTGGTCCTACATTAGCCAAATGGATTAGACAGAGTATTCCAGATTATCATGAAGCTGTTGTTGTCTCCAAGAATCCAGGTGGTACTAAGAGAGTAACTGCCCTTGCCGATCAATTAAAGATAAATTTTGCTATGATCCATACTGATCGTAGAAGAAAAGACGCTTATACAGGTAAACAATCTAAGCCAAAGAAGATTGCTGGTAGTGCTGCTTCTAAGAAGAATAATTTTTCTGCAACAATGTCTAAGATTCACGATGACGCTCAACTTTTAGAAGATGGCGAAGAAGAAGAAGATGAAGAAGGTGAATTATATGTTAGCACCGATATTCAAACCGCCAGAATTGTGCAAGGTCATGTTGTTGATGACGATGTGAATACCAGCACCAAGCCATCCACACTTGTGCCGGAAAGACCAGACTTATCCTCCCATACATCAGACTATGCTCTTGGTGGTTCATATGACAATGACAACTCAGACGATGAAGACGAGCCTGAATTCAACAAAGAAGAGAAATTGATCACTTTAGTCGGTAATGTTCAAAACAAATCTGCCATTATCGTTGATGACATGATTGACAAGCACACTGCTTTTATTGCTGCTGCTGAACATTTAAGACTTAACTGTGGTGCTAGATCCTGTTACATTGTTGCATCCCATGGTATCTTCAGTAATGACTGTTTAGAAAGATTAAACAATTGTAAATACATTGATGGTATAATAGTCACCAACACTTGTCCTATTGATGAAGAATTAGCCAAGAAATGCACAAAATTGACCATTCTTGATGTTTCTCCAATTTTCGCCGAATGTATCAGAAGAGATCACTTTGGTGAGAGTATTTCTGTCTTATTTGATTCATTATCAGTCATCAACTGATCCCCACTCCACATACACATACAAACATAGTTATAGACCAATTTATCAATCCATTCACTTCAGTTCATTTCCTCTCATTTTATTCCAATAAAAAAAATAATCTTAACTTCACAAAAAATGATTGATTACAAACATGGAAGTCTCTTTTTGTGGTTTCACTTTCCCCCTTTTGCTTTTCCCAGTTCCTTGTCTTTATTACTTCAACCAATCTGCCACTTTATTTTGTTACAGTTATAGAAAAATCTGAATATACAGTTTACCCATTATTGTTATACTAAGTAGTTATCAACTACATATTATGAACTATAGCTTCAAAGCTTATAGTTCAACCCAATGTTGCAGTCATTCGGACTGCAGTACTTACTTGATTTCCTAGTGAGATCACAATAAGTAACGTATTAACGGAGCATTGGTATATCAAACTAAGTGACTAAATTTCACCGTGTGTTTACCTAATTTTTCTTTGGTATTCTGCATGGTTATAATTCGTCTTGAATTTTGAAATCTACTTACATTTTAATGTAAAATGAAAAAAAAAAAATAGTACTCAGTGTCTGTATTATGCCTAGAGTGATGTTCTTAAGTCACTTCTGGCAAGAACTGTTTTGTAACGGTGTTGTAATCATATTTTTTTATGAAAATATTTATGGTGTGGTATTTATGATAGTCTATTACTTATCTAATTACTTTCCACTTTCATGGCTTGACCTCAGTTAATGGACTAGAAATATTAACGGGTGTAAATTTCTTTGGAAGAGAAACACGAGAGAACCTAGACTTCAATTTTTGGCTGACTAGCTCCATATCTAAGTGTCTAGTCAAATTAATTCTTCTGACACAAGAGATATAGTGCTTGTCATCTAATTGAACATCCAATGGATCCTGTGTGTGACAACCTGGACTCAGGGATAAACGAATAGAATGCTTCTTATCACCTGATCCATCTTCTGATTCATAAAGTTCAAAGACAATTTGAGACAAGTAATCTAATTCCGGTAGAGCGTTACGAGCAATCTTCATTGGGATTTGAGACTCGTATAAGACATTAAGCAAAGTATAGATATGTGATTCCTTAGTGAAGTAAACCACAGTTGCTGTCTTGTCGGTGTCTCTAATGGATGTAATGTCATTAAGGATTTGTCTTGCTAATGGGAGTGAAGTCAAAAGACCAATATCTAATTTTTCATTGTTTTCAATTCCGTATTCTTGAGGACAAATGAAATCAAATAAAACTTTTGCTAATCTGTAAAGTTCACGCAATAAGGCATACTTCTCATTGGAGAATGGTGAATCAGAATCTCTTTCTTCTCTTTCTCTTTCCTTCTCCTTGCTGATAACGGGGGAAGATGGAGAAGCACCACCAGAGCCAGATACGGAACTTCTTGTATTGGTGCTACTGCTCTTCTTGTTCTTATTTGAGCCAGATAAGATCCAACCTATTGAACCTGCAGTGTAAGTAGATGCATTTGAGGAAGATGAGGAAGATTGGGAAGGAGCTGAATCGTTCAAGTTTGTTGAGTTATCAGGGACTTTGAAATTGTTCATGGCAAGGATATTAACTGGATATTGATTAACCAATGAAGAGGACAAATCTTTAACACCCTCATTTGTTTCATTTATGAACACTTTTTGTAAGAATTCTCTGTTATGTAATGCATCATATTTCATAGTATCGTATAATTCAGAGATCTTAGAAGGATGAACTTTTTCAACACTGATGAACTCTTGAAATAATTTATCCCATCTTTCTTTAAACAGGGAAGGGTCTTCGCCACAACACCAATTCTGTTGGAAATCATCGACATTCTTAGTCTCAAAGTTTTTCTCCATAATCTTTTTGTGATAATTCATCAATTCCACAACTCTTTTAATAACTATAAAAGGTTCAGGCATCTTTGGTGGCCAAGAGAAATGAGGCGGGGCTTCAACACCTTGTCTAATTAATGGTTTTAACTTCTTTTTAACTTTATCCATCAAGTCCTTAGCGGCATTTGAATCATCTAATAAATCTTTACGAACTTGTAAGAAATCATCGGGTAATTTTTGTGACTTGGTTAAACCCAAGAATGACTTTGTAAATAATTGAGCAGAAGCAACGACTCTTCTTTCTGATGAAGTATAAACTTGGATTTCCTTTAAGGCGTCCTTGTTCAATAATTGAATATTTTGTCTTGCCTGTTCTCCAACATCTGTGGCTTGATAAATTGCAGAATGGGTTGGTTCACCACCCCATTTAATGATTAATTGCACTTTTTCAATTTCGTTAGTTTCTTCATTTAATGAAGGTTTCAATTGAATCTTAGTACCGGGGAAATTCATTTTTTTCTCTAAAGCCAATGCTAATTGTTTCAATTTCTTGATATTTTCTAATTTTTGGTCAATGGCAACTTTAACTGTCTTCAAGACAATTTTCAAATCATCAACTTCTCTAATAATGATTTCTTCTTTATAACCTTTCAACAAAGAGATAAAAATTGGAGATTTGAAAGAATACTTGAATTTCTGTTTAGGAGTTCTATCAGCATGTCTAATAACCAAGACACTTCCTTTAAAAACCCATTTTTGTTTCTTTTCTTCGTTTTCCACTTCATTTTTATTAACTGAGTTTTGATTTAATAAGATCTTGTCCTGTTTAGCCTTGATGAATTTCTCTCTTAAGATCTTGGCACAAATATCGTAGTAATCGTTGTTGTCTTTGACGAATGAGAATCCATTAACGTCAATGACGTAGGATTTACCATTATCACGTAACAAGTCAAATCCACAGATAACTTGATCAAATGCCAAGGTGACTTTTTTAGCCATTTCCTTTTCTTCATCAGATAATTCTGTGACGTATCTTAGTTCTTTACCGTGAGTATTTCTTCTAACTATACCATCGACGACGGGTGATTTTCTAGTTTCTGCATGACAAAAGTCAACACCGATAGTATAAGCCTTAACATCTTCAAAATTATCAGTATCGATAAATTTTTCATAGATATATGAACCGTTTGTTCTAATGTTGACTAAATTCGAATCAAACTCAGAAGACTTATTACCAATTTTTCTAAACAATTTTCTTCCACCTCCACCATTTTTGGAATGGTAGTAAATGTAAACGTTGTGGTCTTCACCATCAACTGGTTTTTCAACAAATGGCTTGGTTAATGTTTCACCGTTTACCACCAAAGTATCTTGATCAGGCATACTCCAATCTGGTTCAGGGATCTCATTATACTCGAGGTTTAATCTTTGCTTTAGTTTAATTTTCAAATCTTCGTCTAACATTGGACCTCCATCTCTTGAAATAATCAATCTCTTTGGGGTTGGAACATTACATGCTTTCAAAAGGTCTAAACAGATTCTTCTATCCCATAAGGCTCTTTGCATGATTAAATCATTGATAGTATAAGGTTTCCTCAATTTTACGTATTTAATAGCTTTATCCAGTGGAAACCCGGTTGAGAAGAAACTAATCAAAAAATCACAAGTTGGCCAATTTTCAATAGCTTCATCCAAGATGACTTTATCACCAAAGATAATAGTTTCGAATTCTCCATTTTTCATCAAACGACTCAATATTTGACGACATGGTTTACTGAGGACTTTATTATCCATTGCACAGACACCAATGGTACCTATCTTGGGTAATTTAGGACCTGAAGGTTCAGAAATAGAAGCTGTTCTTGATTTCTTGGGTAAGGAATAAGTTGAAGTTGTACTTGAAGTAGAAGAGTTGATTTGATGTGATTGTTCTAAAGTGTTAGATGTGGTGGTGGTGTTATTGTTGTTGTTAGTATTTGGTGTAATTTCATCTTCTGGGAATACAGCAGTTGCCTTTAAAAGAGAAAAAGGATGATGTTCATTGGTGAAAGAGTTAGAATGAGAGACTGGATTTGAATCAGCAATTGCAGTTTCATTTAAGTCATGTTCCAAAGAGTCTGTAATGGAGTTCAAGGAATGAGGGATAGAGAATGAGTTATTATTGTTGTTGATGCTCAGGGCAGATATGTTTGAAATGGTACGTGATAGGGCATCATGTTGAGGAGAAGTAAACTCTGATTTGGATAATACGGGGACAAAATCTTGTAGTATTGGTGCAATTGAAGCAATTGCATTTCTATGTTTCTCCAAAGATTCAGTAGTCAACAATTGAGGGTTATTTGAGTTAGAGCTTGAATGAGAGTTGTTCAAATGAGTGCGGTTGTTATTACTGGTTGAACCATTAACTGAAGTTGTACTGGATAAAGGATTTGAATTTTCATCAGAATCTAGTTCAAGGTCCATATCCATATCCATCTCCATATCCATGTCTGTTATGTCTTGGATATTGACGTTTTCCGGCAAGTTCGAGTCAATAGACTGTGATCTTGACTCTATAGTGCTCATTGTAATAAAGATAATAACTTTTATAAAAGAGAATAGAGCAGTGGAATGCAGAATGGAGATAATGGGATCAATCGGTAAAAGCCATAGCCACCTCAACCCATCCTCCAGTTATTCATCTAGCTATGCAACCCTACACTATACCTCTAAACACACGGCACGTGCCCAAAGCAAAAGAGAGAAAAAAAAAAGCACGTCGATCGACGCACAAAAGAGAATATATATAAACAAAGGAAAAAGGACCCTTATTAAACTAAACGCGCAGTAGTAAATATTAAAGTTTGACTCTATAAAGGGGAAGAATCTAATTTGACTAAAAGCACAGGTTTAGAGATAAAATGATACCCCCCCCCCAGCTAATTAAAAAAAAAACACCAACCACTACCACAAACACATGATGTATATACACTACACTAGGATGGACTACAATACAGCGCAATGTAATACAATAAAGCTTTGCGGTTTTCACGTCTCGGCCATTCGCCGTTCGCCGTTTGCCATTCGGCATTTCGCCTTTAAGCTTATATTGTAAAATTTTAGCTATGGGAAATACTTCAATGTTTAATATATACTTAGTTAATTATCGCACAGCCTCGCTTGTCCTCACGTTTTGGCTGCATTAATTAGCAGAGCCACTCAGGGACAATAGATTGACTCTCACGTTAAGACTCGTTACACTAATTGGATACCACTGTATTGCCATCTCTGCGTGATATTCTCTAAACTACATATACCGTTCTATATCATACTGCCCATACCCCCTCTAGAAGGCAATATACGTCTTACCTCTTGATCTAAGTGATACAAGCTGCTTAAATTTCAAGTTTGGCAGGTTAATTAAAGATGAAATTCGGATCGGAGTTAAATGATAGGTCTATTCTTAAATGGAAGAACTACAATATAGATTATAATGATCTAAAAAACCAGATCAAACTTGCAACTACAGATCCATGTTTTGACGAAGACGCTAATTTGAGCAATACAAATGATTCTATGGCCTCGACGACACCTCCATCTGATAGCAGTCAAAATACAGCCACTACTTCTTCAACTTCGACGAAAAGAGCTGCCAACAAATTGGTCAAACGACAGAGGAAAATCTTGAACAATCTATATAACTCTTTTAAAGACCAAATAGATTTTGTCTCGCTTTTTGTCTTGTCTAAGTATGGTGAAATATCAAGAAGATTAATAACGATTAAAAATCAATTAAACAATTTCATCAATATGATAAACCAAGAAATGATCAATAACAAGAATAACAATGACAATGGCAATGACAATGGCAATGGCAATGGTCTTGATATAAATAAAAGATTACTGAAGAAAAGGCTAGTCATAATAAATAAAGAACTCAACGATATTTCTATACAATTACAAGACTTGTCAAGATTTATACTATTACAGAAAATAGCCTTAAGAAAATTATTCAAGAAATTTTTAAAATATTCAAATTTTAGACATAAACAAGAATTAGTCAATAAGATACAGCATACTTTATTAAACAACAACCCTAATTCATTTGTTAACTTATATTTAAATGATTCTATTCTAGAATTAACTTTGATGTTTGATATTTTGAACAATTACTTTCCTAATAACACCATTCCTACAAATAATTTCATCAATCCAAATAACAATCAAACAAATAACTCGTCAAATAATTCAAGCAATTCCTTGATAAATTTAGATACTTTTACACTTTCATCAAATCAAGATATCAAGAATTTGAATTTTAATAAATCAATTTTATTTGATTTGATATCAAGGAAGAAAGGTACCATAGTAGAGAAATTTTGGATTCACAAGGATAATGTCGCTGAAATAAATTTTTACCTATTGTCCCAATTTAAATTAGTATCCAATGATACTGGTTTAATCGATGAAATTAACGAAATTAACCATATGCATGAAACAACTAACTTGTCTTCATCCCCAACTAAATCAATATCGCTCAAACATACTAAATCTACACTGGATCTTAAATCAGATGAGCTTCAGAATTTACCTAATCCTTCAAATAATCCCCCAATTGAAGAATATATGACTTTCAAACCAGCTACAAAAGTAGTCTCCTTATGGTTGAACAATTTGGACTCACCCAAATATACAACCACTTTAAAGGCAAATAGTGACCTTAGTGAAATAGAAGCTGAAATAACTTGTCATTGCTTTGCCACTAACACCAAAAATCAATCCATATTGATTTCACCCCTCGGTGGACTACGTCAATTTGCATACACCACCCTAAACGACTCATTAATCGATGAAATGTTCTCCAAGAACGTCAACTACAATCAAGGTGATACTTTATCTAAATCTGCCAACGCTATTAAAAATTCTCAGGACCAAATTGAACTTAAGGACAAATTGTTTAGTGATTGGTCAAGACAGAATTTCTCTAATTGTAACCCCAAGATGGCACAATTATCAATTGATTTTGTAATTGATAATAAACTCAAACCATTGGCTAAAGTCACATATGATCGTACGAGATTCATATGTATTAACAAGTCAATTGGAAATACAAACAACAACAACAACAACAACAACAGTAAGATTGAATGTTATATCACATTTGACGATGATATCAAATCCAGAAAGGTTGATTCTCGTTCTCAATTTAACACTAATTGGAATGAGGAAGATGAAGCAAATAAAATCGATTTCCCCTATTCTATATTGGAGATCAGGTATGAGAACCCCAATAAGGATAAATTACCACAAGACGTTTTGAAACTCATTGAGTCTCATTTGGTTTACAAAATTGACGACTTAAACTTTTCAATAAACAATTATTTATTAATGTTGAACTACTCTGAACATTTGAGTGATGACAGTATTTTGCAATTCATTGCTCCTTGGTATACCATTATTACTGAGTCGAAGGATATCAGGAAACTACCCAAGATGAATAGAAAAGTGAATACCGAACAGTCCATTAAGAGTAATACCACAGGTGACACGACCAACCCTGGAGGTATTCTTTTGAATAAGAATGAAACCAAGCCATTGAATCAAAGGTACTGGAATGAGTTTGATGATGGAAGTGATTATGAGAATGATTCTGCGTTTTACGTATATGGAGACCAAAATGGTCATGACAATGATTTGGACGAGTACAACGATGAGTTCAACCCGCTTGGTAAACTGTTTTCACATATTGGATTTGGATTCTTGAATATTCATAGAATTGAAAAAATCATTCAAATCTCAAATAAAGTTAGTGATTTCCTAAGACTGAAATCCAATAAGAATAAAACTTCAAATAAGGGTAATTATGGTTATAATGGATTCCAAGATCAAGATTTCATGACTGAACATCAACATCTTTTACAACACGATAAGAGAAACAGACATTACCAAACTTATTCTCCTAATGGATTTGAGATTGAATCAGATACTGATGATGTTTATGGTTCTATGCAATATAACCCTAACGGAAACAACACGGATCTTATGAACATGGGTGATGTTGCCAATAGAAGAAGATCAATTATCAACCCTGAGACAGAATATTTCTTGAAACCTTCAGATCATATAGTACAGATCCAGCATGACAACATCTTGGTTTTCATGTACATGACATCTTTATTTCTGTCATACTTATCGTCAGGTGTAGGTATGGGTGTGATATTTTCTGTGATTTCAAATGGCGTGTTCCATCAGCCTACTGAAGACGACCCTGATCCTACTCCGGGCAAGGGAATCACTTTAGTCGTTGTATTTGCTCTGATATCTATGATCCTAGCACTGATTTTCAATATCGTTAGTATATGCTTGTTGATATCAAGGTACTCTAGTGCCCCGTTATGGCATCAAGTCCTGATTTGGTTCACACTGTTAACTACTTCATGTTTATTTATTTCTTCAATTATTGTGTTCCTATAAGTCTGGAACTTATATTTACAACTACTTTTTCATATACTTCCACCTATTATTTTATGTATTTATTAATATTTTTATGTATATTTTTCATTACCAATATAGAAGATAGATCAAAGAAATTGCGTAAAATTAAGTAACGTATTTAGTAATTAGAAGAATATTTGTAATCTGTTAATTCATGAAAGTTTTCCTTAATAGATCTTGGACTAACGAATCTGGTTAATAAATTCATTGAACCGGCTTTGTCATTTGTACCTGACATTCTAGCACCTCCAAAAGGCTGTTGGTTCACCACGGCACCTGTAGACTTGTCGTTAATGTAAAAGTTTCCTGCACTATAACGTAATTTCTCCTCTAAGTACCTAATAACAGTTCTGTCACTGGCAAATATCGAACCGGTTAAACCATATATGGTGGACTTGTCAATTAATTCGACTAATTGAGGTAATTTCTTAGAGTCGTATTTGTAAATAGTCAAAATTGGTCCAAAGAATTCAGTCTTTAAATAAGGATGATCAGGGTTTGTAGTTTCAATAATGGTAGGTTCGACAAAATAACCGGTTTCCTTATTGTACTTACCACCGACTAAGATTTTCAATTCTGGATCTGAATGAGCGTCATCAATGGCTTTAGCTAATTTATCAAATGATTGTTCGTGAATAACAGGACCTAAGAAAGTATTTAAGTTAGCTCCTGGGTTAGCAACTGAAATTTGAGAAGTTTGTGTTGTTAATTCTTGGATGAATTGAGGATATATTTCACTAGAGACAAAACATCTTGATGTGGCAGAACATTTTTGACCTTGATATTCAAAAGCACCTCTTAAAGTGTTTAAAGCTGCATTTGTCAAATTGTAACAACTTTCGTGAATTATATGAAAATTCTTACCACCAGTTTCACCAACAATACGTGGGAAATCTCTGTATTTATCATTAATTAAATTTTCGTTGATCTTACCAAAGATGGATTTAAACACTTTAGTTGAACCTGTGAAATGTAAAGCTGAGAATTCTTTAGAGTTAATCAATTCGTTGGTAATAAAGTTAGCATCACCGGGGATAAAATTAATGACATCTTTTGGTAATCCTGCTTCATGTAATATTTCCAAAATTATATAGTTTGACAAGATACTTGAATCTGAAGGTTTCCAAACAACTGAGTTACCCATTAAAGCAGGAGCAGAGATTAAATTAGCGGCAATAGCAGTAAAATTGAAAGGTGTAATAGCATAAACGAATCCTTCCAAAGGTCTATATTCAACTCTATTCCAAACACCAGCTGAAGATTCAGAAGGTTGTTGAGAGTATAAATCATTTGCGAATTGGATATTAAATCTAAGGAAATCAACTAATTCACCAATTGAATCGATTTCAGCTTGTTGGATATTTTTACCCTGAGATAGTATTGTAGAGGCTAATACTTTATATCTGTATTTAGTTGAAATCAAATCAGCAGCTTTCCAAAAAATGGAAGCACGATCAATGAATGGAGTAGATAACCATTTTTGCTTTGCTGAGATAGTAGCGTTAATTGAATCCTGGATAAGACTTGTTTCATTTTGTACTACTGAGTATTGTGCAATTAATTGCTTATGATTAGCTGGATTATATTGGTCTTTGAGTTGAGTAGTATACAACTTTTCACCATTAATCACCAGGGGAATCTGATAAGGTTCATCAGTTAATTTGAAAATTTGTTCTCTTAAGAGATCATAATCTAATTGATCGGTTTTGCTAAATGGTTTAATTGGTTCGTTGGATAACTGTTTAGGTATTTTAAAAAAAGCCAGTTGAGCTGAAGAAGTAGAAGATTGGAATCTTCTTGAGATCAACAACAATGAATTTAGCTTCATCATTAGCATCAATGTACTATTATAAATAACTAGTTAAGGATATATAACTTGTAACTACACAAGAATAAAAGAAAAAGTAGATAAATAAATATATATGTAATAAGTGAGAAACAATGAAAGGTATTTATATTATTGAAAGAAATCAATAAGCTCAATAAAGTGACCATAAATGGAATATAACATTGATAAATGGGCAATGGAACTACCATAATTACTATAGGATTACCCCAGATTAACCCTTTAAAATATCCCAAGTATCTGGTGATTAGTCTATTTTTGGGCTGTGTTTTACTTTAAAACTAGCAACTCTCAGCGGTTTAAAAAACTATTTCAAATAATTGGAAACTTTTAGCGAAATTTTTATTTAAAAATGATCACGTGACAAACAATATCATATTAACTAAAAGCACCACAGTATATATTGAAAAACTATTTCCACTGTACGAAATATATTGATATGAAATTATTCACATGCTAGCATTAGTGTGGGGAAGAAATTAGTAGTAGATTACAGAGCAACGGTAAAATACATATATATAAACTAATGAAAAAACCTTCCAACACTTGTAAAATAGTTTTTCATTTTCATTTTTATTATCAGTATCATTATCATTATCATTATTGGGTTTTTTTTTACTAAACATTACATAGTGCATAGAAGTTTTCCCCTTTACTCAATTACCATGTCACAAGATAAAGAAGATATACGCTATTACAAAGCCAATAACGGCTTGATCTCAGTAATCCAATTCAACCAACCCAAAACTTACAATTCCTTAGATGACACTCAATATTTTAAACTTGCACATTACATGGAATTGTCTGATAAGGATAAAGATTCCAAAATAACATTATTGATTTCAACAGGTAATTTCTTCTCCTCTGGTGCAAATATTAAATTCATTTCTGAGTTGCCACATGACGGTAAACCAGATTTTTCAATTGAAAATAAAAAAAGATTCTTAAATCTAGTATCTATTAGAAACATTTACTTAACTTATTTATTCAATAACCACTCTAAAATACTTGTTTGTGGTTTAAATGGACCTGTTATAGGTTTAACTGCTTCTTTAATCTCATTATGTGATTTCATCTATGCTATAAACTCCAAAGTTTATTTGTTATGCCCCTTCACTAACTTGGGATTACTTAATGAAGGTGGTGTCTCGGGTTCTTTAATCCAAAGATTGGGATTATCTACGGCAAATGATGCCTTGTTATTGGCTAGACCAATTAAATCAAAGACTTTACTCGATTGTGGATTCTTAAATGAAGTTTTCACACAGTTTGAAGATACTAAAGATGGATATATTAAATTTAACAATCATTTAATTGAATTTATAACTAAGGAATTCAATAAGTTGGATATGTATTCTGTTTTAGAGAATAAGAAACTAATCAGGTCAAATTTCAATGATCATGTTGATAAAGTGAACTATCTTGAAGGTATCAAAGGTTTAAATAATTGGTTAAGTGGTGTTCCAACAACTAGGTTTACAGAGATTTTGAAAAAACAAAGAAATCATAAATTATAATAAAGTAGTTGAATTTGTTAAGTTAATAAATATATATATATATATATATATTAAACTCAAAGAATTTTAAATTAAATGTCTTTTGTTATTGTTTCACTTCTTTAGATAACTGTTCAAGGGTAAAACTTTTTCATCCCAGTCTGCTTCGTATTCATCTTCATTTCCTTCATAGTCACTAGGTTCATGGATTTGTGGTAAGTATGGTTTACTATTTTCTTCACCATTAGCACCTGCACCACCAGAACTACTATTAGCTGTTTGGAAACTTAAGTTCTTGGTAAAATTCCATGCAATTAAAATACTTATTGCCATTATCACTATTCCAAGAACACCAAAACTAGTCAATGTCCATCTTAATGATTCAATTTCTGATGATAAAGTAGATTTCAAATTAGTTATAATCTTATTATTCAATATCTGGTTCTTTAAATTCAACTGTTTGTTTTGTAAATTATTCTCATGCTTGAATTGGTTCACTTCTAGTTTGATTAAATTATCATTTAATTGAATCTCAGATATAGATCCATCTTGTAAAGTCTGGAAAATTCTCTTTAATTTAATGTTTGAATTAGTCAATTCTACTAGGGATACTTCTCTGAAATTCGATATGTCCATCTTGACTTCATTAGTAGCTGCTTCAAAAAGATAAAATTCATTCTCAATATCATTCCTAGGTGAATATTTCTTATCTAACCAATTCAGCTTATTGATAAGATTGATCTTTAATATCTCAATAATTATATTACTTTGACTCGGCGTAAACCCACTATTGTTTAACTGCTCATATATCTCAAACGTATCCAAAAACGCTTCAATTGATATCTTGTTATTGATCTGGCTAATCTCATTCCTCACTGAATCTGAATTGGTATCGTTTGGTTTATTACTTCCGCTACTATCAGCACTGGCATTATTATTATCCATTTCAAAAACCTTTGGAGAATGATCCTCATCATAATGCAGATCTTTGATAAACTTGGCATCGTCATTAATCTTATTCAAGGTGTCCACAATATTCACACCTGTTTTAATCTCACTAGGTCCTCTTGGCATGGTCTCATTAGTTTGGAAAAACCCATCTGATTTAATTAATAAACTCCTATATGAATGGAAACCTCTTCGCCTTATATCCAATATTCCTAATAGTGTATCTTTCTTCCCTAGTACCCGCTGTAATTTTTGGTTCTGTATTTGAGTAGATGGCGATATTCCAAGATTGTGCTTCATTTGCGTGTATATCTGTTTTGTGTTCTTTGAACTAGTCATCTGCATCAGTCGCAGCATGTCTATGGGTAGTCCTAGTTGTAGCATATCTCAAGAGCACCTCTATCTCTGCTTTATACGTTGTATACTCTATATTCTGTGTGTATATACTCTAACATAGTTATATATCATAAAGGTCACACACGCTACGCCCTGCCAAAAATGGTTAATCTCTAATCTCAGCCTTTATTTTTCTCGATAACAAAATCACTTTAATAATTCAAAGAATGATTGATAAATAAACTTGTACCGTCATTTATTTATATCTCCACTTGACATACTTAATTCTTTAATTTTTGGCTATAAAAACTATATACAATGGTATACGAAGAATTGGTACGCAAGTTTGTATTTACAAGACTGCTCAAATCCGATCCACAGACCAAAGTTTTGGCTTTATTAGGTACTATAGATGAGCAAAATGCTATCTTGACATTTGAAAAGACTCATTTCGAAACAAGTTCACTTGATTCATTATTACAAAATATTACAAGCATTACGGATATCAAGGAGATAGCCAATAATGACGTGTACCACTGGGGGATGGTCACTATGCAACAAGATATTGAGACTTCACCTTCTTCAAAACTTAATCTGATCTATCCCGCCACGGATAAACATATCAAGAAGTACGACACTTCTGTATTGAGAGTGATCAAAGAGACGCCTGAAATGTATACCAAGATAGTTGAACCATATATAGAAACAATGAAAGGTGATAGAATCCAATGGGTTAGAAATATCCTGTATCATGGAGTTGAAAAGGAAAAGTTGATCATAGATAACGACGATTTCGTTTTATTACCAGACATGAAATGGGATACAAAAACCATTGAATCCCTGTATCTTGTAGCTATTGTCAAGAGAGACGACATATCCTCTTTGAGAGATCTAAACGCCAGTCATATTGATTATCTTGTTAAATTGAACGATACTTTAAGATCAGAGATCCCAAAACACTATGATGAAATCGAATCAAATATGTTACGTATCTTCATCCATTATCAGCCATCATACTACCACTTTCATTTACATATAGTCAATACAAGTCATCCTGGTTTAGGCGACGGAATGAATGTTGGTAAGGCTTATTTACTCGATGAAGTTATTGATAATTTGAAATTTTTGGGTGAATTGGGATTCAAGCAAAAGACATTGACTTACATCCTCCCAGAGAAACACGATTTATGGAATCTTGGTTTAAAGGACCACAGCTTATAGAATATAATATATACATACATATACTAAACTTGTAGATCATATCCTGAAAATAGTGTAAGATAGAAGTCATTACTACAACGTTCTTTGTAGTTGCTATTTAAACAAATGCACGGGTGCAATTGTGTTAAAGTTCTCTACATCAGATAAGCAATACTTTATACTACAAACTTGGATTAATGAGCTACTTTGTACAAATATATAGTCATATATAGAGCAATACTATTCTATTACAATAACACTACAATGGCGTATGTATCATGTGATTACTTTGACAGAGCTAAAACCAGCAACTTCTTACTAACTATGATCCTTAACTCTAGCGAACTCGTGAACGTACCCAAATCCCAACTCACTCAAAAGGATTTACAAGACTTGGAAGAGTATGAATTCAATAACGGACCAATGAAGATTCTCACAGATGCTGTGAGTGCAAACTCATCAATTCTTGTCTCATTAAGAAACAACCATAAAATCATAGGGAAAGTCAAGGCCTTTGACAGACATTGCAATTTGATCTTGGAAAATGTGAAAGAGATTTGGTTCGATAAAAACCCAGATGGAAGTGCAGATAAGCTTATGAGAGAGAGATTTGTCAGTAAGATGTTTCTTAGAGGAGACTCTGTTATTATAATACTGAAACATTCAGGTTGATTACTTTTGTAACCTTTTTAGTTCATTGAATATTTGTTGATTTGAATTTGAATCAAAAAAACAAAGTAGAAAAAATCTTACTTAACTACCTTCATTGAATCACACCAACATACCATGCTTGTCCTGTTTGTCTTGAGGGTTTCTAACTGTATATTTATTTTCTTATCCATTTAATTATTTAATTATTTATTCGTCTATACATCTGTATATTTTACTTAATGTCATATAAATGCTTCCTTTCTGAAAAATGTAACTAAAAACACTTACTATATGAAAATTCAAACCATCAAATTATTTTCAGATTTTCAATCAACCATTTCAAACTTGTTAAGCATTAAAAAGCAACAATAAAAGCCCTATTTTCTTCCCACTAGGCTCTCTCCAAAGCATCTGCAGCAATGTTCAGGAACGTGCTGTATAGCCTAAGCAGGAGTCATCTCCCCCGTCGTCTTAGTCCGAATAGAAAGCTCGAGAGCTTGCTGAAAAGATTTAATTCAACAACTTCTTCAAATGGAGACATTTTAGGTTATAAAGGATACTTGAACGTCGACTTAACACAGGAGAAAGTGAATAATCCAATAAAATTTCAGAGTAGTGAGGAATTGTTTGAAAGAATGTCTAAAATCCCATTAAAAAACTATAGAAATTTCATTATTGTCGCACATGTCGATCATGGTAAATCTACATTAAGTGATAGACTACTTGAATTAACAGGTGTAGTATCTCCCGATGATATAAACAAGCAAGTCTTGGATAAATTAGACGTCGAGAGAGAAAGAGGTATTACTGTCAAGGCACAAACTGTATCCATGATGTATAATTATAAAGGAGAAGATTACCTTTTCCACTTAGTCGATTCCCCAGGTCACGTTGATTTTAGACTTGAAGTCTCCAGATCTTATGCTTCATGTCAAGCAGCTCTTTTGTTAGTCGATGCCTCTGAAGGTATTAAGGCTCAGACTGTGGCCAACTTCTATCTTGCATACTCAATGGATTTGAAATTACTTCCCGTGATAAATAAAATTGACTTAGATACCGCTGATATTCCAAGAGCCGAAGATCAAATAGTGACTACTTTTGAATTACCCCATGAGGACATTATCCACGTTTCTGCCAAGACAGGTATCAATATTGACAGACTATTACCCATGATTATTGAAAAGACACCAGCTCCATCCGTTGAGCAATATAAAAGAGACAAGCCATTCCGTGCTCAAATTGTCGATTCATGGTATGATTCGTACGTCGGTGTGATTTTGTTGGTTAACATAGTCGATGGTGTGATCAAGAAAAACGATAAAATAGAGAGTTATAAGACCAAGGAGAAATATGATGTTAAAGAAGTAGGTATAATGTACCCGGATAGACGCCCATTGCCTTATTTGAATGCAGGTCAAGTGGCATACATTGTCCCAGGAATGAAAAACCCAAACGATGCATTTGTAGGAGATACACTATACTTAGTTCCCAAAGGTAAGGATAAAGAAAATTTCCAAGTTGAACCATTAGCTGGTTTTGAAGAACCTAAACCTATGGTGTTTGTGGGTGCTTTCCCAGCTGATGGAACCGATTTCAAAAAGATGGAAGAAAGTCTTGAACATTTGTTCTTAAATGACAGATCAGTTACTTTACAAAGAGATACATCCACTGCCTTGGGTCAAGGTTGGAGATTAGGATTCCTTGGATCATTACATGCGTCTATTTTTAAGGAAAGATTAGAAAAAGAATATGGTAAGAACCTGATTATTACTGCACCTACTGTGCCATACTTAGTAGAGTATCGTGATGGTAGAGAAGAAATCATTCAAAATCCAGATGATTTCCCCGATGGATTGGGTAAAGGTGCAGTTAGACTTTTCAAAGAGCCTTATGTTGAAGCACTCATGACATTCCCACACGAATACACAGGTGCAGTCATGCAGATATGTGAACACAATAGAGGTGTTCAAACAGATATGCAACACTTGAGTAACGGACAAACATTGATGAAATATGAATTGCCCACTGCTCATCTGATTGACGATTTCTTTGGGAAATTGAAAGGTGCTACAAGAGGTTACGCATCTTTGGATTACGAAGAAATTGGTTACAAAGTGTCTGACATCCATAAACTCGAACTGTTAGTCAACGGTAACGGTATCGATGCTTTGGCAATGGTTATGCATAAGTCTCAACTTGAGAAAAACGGTAGAGAATTCGTTAAAAGACTGAAAGAGTTTTTGAAAATCCAGCAATTCGAAGTGGTCATTCAAGCCAGGGCTAATGGTAGGATCATTGCTAGAGAGACTATCAAGGCCAGAAGAAAGGATGTTTTGGCTAAGTTGCATGCTAGTGATATTTCCAGAAGAAAGAAGCTGCTGGTGAAGCAAAAGGAAGGTAAGAAGGCCATGAAATCCATCGGTAACGTCACAATTTCAAATGACGCTTACCAGTCCTTCTTAAGAAGGTGAAAATATGTAATATATAATGATATAATGAAATGTATAATGTATATAGCACAACTCTTGTAAATAAAGGTCTAAACTAGCTTGCAAAAGAGGTTATATAAAACAGTCACGTGACATGACATTAGAGGCTAGAAATTAAATTCTCCGCCGCTTGGTTTGAATGTTTAGAACTAAATATAACTAGTGGATCTTTTCAGAAAGTAAAAAGTATGCAGACTCTTATATAAGGTTTAAACATAGAAATTAGGCTGGAGCAAAAGATCACAGAAAATAAAATGTCAGATATTGAAATTCCACAACCCAATGGGTCATTGATGCTTGCATGGCAAGTGAGAAGTACGTTTTTCTTATTATCCCCACATATTAGTTGAAAAGTTGAATCAAGTGTGTTAATTACTAACGAATTTACTTTTCATACAGATAAACACGTCCTAGTGGTTGGAGGAGGTGACGTTGCCATATCCCGTGTGAACCATTTGTTGCAAGCAGATGCTAAGATCACTATTGTGGCTCGTGATGTTGACCCCATTTTGCGCAAGTATGAAGAACTTGGCTTGTTATTTGGTGTCATTCAGAGAGATTTCGAAATGGCAGATTTACAATTATACGAAAAGGACAAACCCCTGAAATATAAAGAGTGCCCTTCAGATGAATCTGAAATTCAGAAATGGAGAGACGAATTAGAAGATTACCACAACAATAGGAGATTTGCTATGGTACTAACGGCTATTGACGACCACGAGTTGTCTGAACTTGTATACTACGAAGCCAAACAACTTAACTTGAACGTCAACATTGCTGATCGCCCCAAGCAGTGTGATTTTTACTTTGGCTCTACATTACGTAAAGGGTCTTTACAAGTCATGATCTCTAGTAATGGTAAGTCACCTAGATTCTGCAACAAGATCAAGACCCAGTATATCGAGCCTGCATTGAGCGGCATAGATGTTGACATAGCGGTTGAGAACTTGTATTATCTTAGAGCTAAGCTGAAGGATGAGGTATGTGCTGGAGATACCAATGAGATTATCAAGACACGTATGTCATGGAACAAATCCGTTAGTGACTTGTACGATGCAGTTGAATGGAGTAAAATAAGTAAAGAGAAGATAGATAAGATGCTTGAGAAATTCCCTGAATTACCTGAGAAGCAACCGATAGATGAATAGTTCTCTTTATAAAAAAACATTTAGTAATAAAATATTGGTATTCGTATTCGTATTCATGGTACATCATTCATATACATAAGTTTGGAAAGAATAAAGGCAAACAATAAGACTAAGAAAGTTGAAAAGGCAAAGAGTAAAATGTGAACAGAAGTGAAAAAGACAAAGAAAAAAAAAGTAGAAAATGTAAAAGGCAAAGAAAAGGTATGGGATAAGATGTAGGGTGGGATGTAGGAATATTGACTATAAAACAAGATGAATATAAGGGATTAAGGAGACTAAGAAAGAAATCAATCAATCATTCATTCATTCATTCATTCATTCATTACCAGCTTTTTCTCCTTCAATCTTCTTATCATCAGCCGCTTTGTCAGGAGTATCTTCATTGTGATCATCATCATCTCCATCACGCTCATCATCACCACCTTGCAATCCAGAACTACCGCTGTAGTTAGAACCACCACGAGTATCATCGTAAGCGTAATATTGCGGATGACCTTGGTTCATCAACTGAGCCTGAGCCTGTGCTTGAGCCTGTGCTCGAACAGCTTGTGCGTGAACCACAGCAGCCATGTATGGATCGTAGTAAATCTGTGGAGTATGAGCGTATTCTGGGGAGAGTTCAGCAGGTGGGTAGTCCTGTTGGTGTTGCTGTAATTGTAATGGATCAGCCATACCGTACTCATTCATCATCATTGGGTCTGATGATCCATCTGGTGAGACATGATCAGGAATAGGATTACCTGATGGCATCATACCCGATACTGCAGGGTTGAACTCAAAAGACTTTGAATTTAACACACCGCCTTGCTGTTCTTGAGATTGCTGCTGGGATTGGGTTTGTTGAGATTGAGACTGGGATTGTGATGGGGATTGAGGATCTTGAGATTGATCAATACTTAAATTATTCAAACCATGAGTTAAGTTATTAATGGGGATACCCATATTCATCATACCCATTGGACTCATTTGATTCATAGGGTTCATTGGATTCATCGGATTATTCGTTCCATAGGTGTTATTAGAGTAATTCATACCCATATTCATACCCATTCCGTTGATATTAGCACCATTTAAGGTATTAAGACTATTGATTCCAATTCCATTATTCATTGGTAAATTGCTATTAGCAAGATTATTCAAATTACCGCTGGTATTCATATTGTTGCCTTGGTTGTTAGAAGCGCCAGAATTACCTAAATTATTATTATTAAGGTTGTAATTATTATGATTATTGTTATTGTTGTTGTTGTTTCTATTGGATCTACCCCAGAAAAGTCTTACTCTAGAACCATCAATAATAAAACCTTGCATACCAGCAATTGATTGTTCTGCATCTTCTCTTTTTTCGAATTTAACAAATCCACAACCTTTACCCTGTGGAATCTTGACTTGCATTATATTACCAAATGGACCAAATAACTCGGCGAGACGACTCTCAGTAACACCATTGGGTAAACCACCTACAAAGACTGTAGTGTTATTTGGATCATTAAATGAAACCAAGTTGTTCAAATTATTAATGTTGTTGATTGGTGATTGAGTAATTGCTCTGGGAAGAGGATGAAGAGGTGGACTTAACAAATTATTTGAAGGATTGAATTGATCTGGAGTGGTATTGGGGTAATAACTTGGATAATTTGAATAGTTTGCATAACTGTTTAAACCTTGCATTCCAGAAGGAGAATTACTGAATACATTCTTCGGGTTATTATTTGGATGGTTATTGTTTAAATTTAAGTTCATGTTCAAGCCCATTTGATTGATATTCATATGATTATGTTTTGGAGTGGCCAATGCGACTCTAATTGGTCTTCCATTTAAGTATTTAGAGTTCATTTCAATCAAAGCATTTGATCTATCAACTTCATTGTTAAATCTAACAAATCCAAAACATCTAGAGATTGAGCTTTGAGGATCGGTCATTACTCTAACAGCTTTGATTGAATGAGGATAGAATTTTTGGAAAAAACTTAATAGATGAAATTCCGAAGTTTCAGGGGTTAAATCACCAACAAATAACGAAAATTCTGGAGTTTGAGTGATTTGAGTTTGTAAAGTTGCTGCATTTGCCCAATTTAATTTGAAAATCTTATTTTCACTATTTGGGATCGGTTGACCATTTAATTTTAAAGCATCCTTGGCTTCTTCAAAAGAATCAAACTCAACAAAACAATAACCTGAATGATTCAAAAGTGAGTTTTGATTTGGATTATTTTGCATTTGATTCTTGGGCTTGATAATCTTTATCATTACTTTTTTATTCATATTTTGCCAAATGGATAAAAGGTAGTCTTCATCCCACCATAATTCAAGGTCACCCATCCATAATGTTTTGGAAGGTACTTGATTATCTGGGTTTTCAGGAGGATTGGGCAAGGGAATGGAATTACTAATGGCATCTTGTTGCTGTTGTTGTTGAGCAAAATGGTCGGAAGGTTGATTTGAGTCCTCGGATGGGTCATTATAGGAAGATGAATCGTTTTTAGGGACTGGAATTGAGTTCTCAGCGGAGTCATTAGAGGAAGACATTTTGAGATATTATTTTTTTTGGAATTTAATGAAATATAATAAAAAAATAAAAATAAAAAAAAACCGGAGAGAGATGATCAGAAGGGAGAACAAAAATGGAGTAAAAACTAGAACTTTTAGATGCCACGGGATGATAAATTCAAAGAAAAGGAATACTTTTTACAGCAATTGTTGTTGTTTTGTGGATGGATAGCAAAATATACTGGAATAGCAAAGTGAAATACAAAACTGGAACTCGGTAAATCAAGGGAAAAGCGCACTGGGGAAGTATGAGAGTGGGGAATGGACCGGATAAAGCCTATGAGACACAGTGGCAGAATAAATAGACGGGGTAATTATAGTATTGGAGTGTGCTGATAGAATATCAGAGTTGAGGCAGCAAAGTAACTAATTGAGTCTTAACAAAGAATACGCCGTAATGGTAATAATAGGTGTCATTAAAGTGGGATACGTCAAACCGGGTGGCACATTTAATGCTTTGTTTAATTAAGAAAAGCCTCGTTGCCGACGCGTCGATTTTAAAAAAATTCAAAAAAACAAGTCGATCGGCGCGTCTGTCGACGGGACGCGTGGAGAAACGTATAAATAGTATAGTAAAGATAGTAAATATTGGGTAGGATAACTGACTTATTTATGTACTTCATCCTGCGATTTATGCGTCATTATAGCTCTTTGGCACATAAAGAAGGTTTGATTAGATAGTCTAAACACTTATTCAATCATGGACACATCAGCAAAAAGACGTATTTCTATTCCTACGTTCAAGATCGATCCTAATGTAAGCACAAATATAAATATAAATACAACTACGAATACAAATACAAATACAAACGCTACATCATATAATTGGAACAACTATGTTAAACAAGAACCTACCGATGAGTTAGATAATAATGATATACAGCGACTGGACAGTGATAACGACAATGCTACTGACGATGAACAACCTTCTCCGCAACAACCCCAATCACAACGTCTACAATCAAGCCGCTTTCAATTTAGAGTAGAACCCTCTGCTCCTTCGTCAAGTTCTTCTTCATACAAGGCTCCAACAGGAACTGGGTATACAGAGTATATTATGCCCATCAATACAGATGCTGCAAGAAGACTATCCAGAGGTCTTGCTCCAGGACAGAACAGGTTCTCCATAGTTGATATTGCTTCTCGTAGAATATCTATTGCACCTGATTCTGAATCTGGAACACAAAGAAGAAGAGGAAGACCTAAGAAGTCAATGACTCCAGGAATGATAGTTTTAGAGACTGGTGATGACTCAGACTCTAGATCTAGATCCGAGTCACCCAATCTGATATTGGACGATTCAGAGAGGTTGTTCCCTAGAAGATCTGTTGGAAGACCAAGGAAACATCCAATAAGAGAGAAATTAAGTATTGGAAGGCCTAAATTACGTGAATTGGAGAATGAAATCAATCCCGACCCTAAATTGTTGAGTACCACAGAGATGAAAATGAGGTATCAGGTGAAGCTCAATAGAGATCAACATATTAATAATCTAAGAGAAAAACTTGATAGAGAAGGTGAAGAAAATAGTAGTACAACTGTAAGTGGTGAAGAAGAAGAATACGAATACAAGAGTGAAAATACAGAGGACTTAGAAGCAAATGCAAATGAGAAAGCTAGACTCAAACAACTAGAAGAAGAAAGACAGTTGAAAGCACAACTTATTCAACAAAGAAAAACTCAAAATAATGTCAAGAGATCAATACAGATTAAATTCAAGAGATTATCCCAGAGACAGAATAGAAAATTAACAAGACAAAGGATCATGGCAATTGATGTCATATCACAAATCTTGAACGAATATTTTCAAGATTTGAAAATTTCTAATGGTGATAATGATTTATTAAATTCAAGTAATTCCAAAACTAAACTTATAATCAATAATTATAAGTTCTTAGTGACGAAACATTTTGATAATTTAATTGATTTAAATCTTACAATTGAGCATTTATTGAAAGATATTTCTAATTCTAACAAACTAAAGAATGAAATAAGATTAGATATTTTGAATACAAGATCACAAAAGATAAGTTTGAATTTACAATGTAATCAACTAAGATCGAATTTTAATAAGTATAAGGAATTATTTGAATTTAAATCGAATACATACAAAAGATTATTAGATTTGAATAAGGGCAACCTTAATGATGGTGCCAATTCGAATGAGGTTAAATTAAGTCAAGTGAATTATAAGTTGGATAAATTGAATAAGATTAACAATAGTGATATAATGTCCAAGATTTTAATACTTAAGCGCAAACTAGACATAGTTGACTAATTTGAATCAGGCTTTGCTCATATTTGGAATTAGTTATATTTGAAATTATTAAAAAATATTATATAACGAAAATAGGGGAAGAAAAAGGTAATACGGAATTAAAATAAATTAAAAATAATAAAAAGGAAAAGTAAAAATAGTTTGATAATACTAAAAGAAACATGTTTTAAAGTACAAAGTATTATTAATAGTAATAGTAGATTTCACAATTGAAAATGAACGTCTAACAGATGTTCATTAATAATTCGAAAAAATCTACATTATTCTGTAATTCTGTTATTATTGTGTTGTGTTGTGTTCTGTTGTTCGGTTTATCGTTTGAGTTATCTTTGCAACTGTTTGCTTTTTTTCTTCCAAGTAATTTAGATGTCATCAGCAATGAGAGCAGCAATCATTCTATACAAGTAGTAAAAGAACATTAATAAATGGAAACCTAACTTCAAGAAAGATTCTCTCTTATGCTTTGATAAAGTTCTAAAGATTTCAGTAGCATCTAAAAGATACATCTTCTTGTAAATCTTGTTGATATTGAAAGCAAGTAAAGGTAAGTTTAATAAGAAAGTGAACCAGTATCCATTAATAAAGAATAAAAATGTTAATACACCATGAATTCCAGCTTCTGGTATGATATAATTATTCAATTTGTTACATAATTCAATGGGATTGATGTAATCACATTCTAAATCACTATACATTATTGTGAAAAAGACTTGTAAGAATAAGTTGATTGCATTAACAATAACAGCTAATATGAATAACCAAGCTTCTCCACTCATTTTTTGAATTTGAAATTTACTTTAAAAAATTAGGAAATTTGGAATTGAGATCTTCAATTATTTGACAAATAGAGAAATGTTGTGTCTGTGATGATTCAGCTTGATAATGAGCTAAGTCCGGTAGATTATAAATATTAAGTCCTGTGTAAATCTAATTCAGTTTATCAAATGGCAATTGTCAACGGCAATGTCAAAAGATAAGTTAAAAGTGACACTTTCTAGTAAGAGCAAAAGGATCTGAATTAGTAATTCAAATAAGGATAAACAAGATATTTATAAATGATTATTAGGCACTATAGTAGTATAGTGAGTAATCCAGTGTATGGGTGATTGAGTAGTAATTGAAATGTATATATGGTTAAAACGGATTCAACTCCTTTCCAGACAATTTCAATTTGGGCAGAATTTTATGGCTGGCTGGCATAATAGCAGTAGGCCGCGGTTGGGAGCCCGGCCTCGGTACTTCAGTCTCTTTACTTGACGGACACTCTAAAGTTACCACCGGCTCATCATGTCTACGTTAGTAAATAGATTTATACAAATGCTCTATAAGAAATAGGTAGTATTGTGATCAGAGGTATGGTTGTTTCAAACAACCAAAGGGAACTTGCAAAAAATAGAGAAGCAAGACACAAATGGGCTAACTAAATCAGTTTGTCTTAAATGACAAAGTGGTAAAAAAATAAAAAGAGAGGTCGTACCCGGATTCGAACCGGGGTTGTTCGGATCAAAACCGAAAGTGATAACCACTACACTATACAACCAACTTGATGTTATCTCAAGAGGGGTTTTAACTTTAATGCTAGATGCATTTCCTGGTGCACGGGTGAACAACTGTTATTTTTTAAATAGGTTTTAGATAGTAATAATATTTTGAGTAGGTCTCATATTAATAAATTTGATTTAAGTAAAGAAAAAAAAAATACAATAAATAAGATTAGTAAACAAAATTAATGTAAAGGTTTTTATTAATGTGGATTCCGTCTTGTGTTGGTAGCTACTCTTGCAAGCCAATTCTTCAAATAATATTAGCCAACTCTGGGATTATCTGTATTGCTGTCTCTATTTGGTAAACAACTTAATATTGCTATAAACTATCTACTCAACTATGTAGCTACTGTTTTTGCCTTTTATAGATATCTCTTCCATCTCTATCATCTCTATCTCTGTCTCTATCTCTCATCATTTGTCTTCCTGAACCACCACCGTAATATGCGTCTCTTCTATATTTGTTATCGTAACTGTAACTGTTGTTGTTGTTGTTGTTGTTATTATTATTATTAGCTGCTGTGCTACTAGTATTGTTATTACTTCCACTATTATTCTTTGATTTGTTCATATTACTAGATGAGTTGCTATTGCCACTGTTACCGGATACTCTAATTGTTTCCCTTTGCTTATCCTGTATCTCTTTCCTAATAGCTGCTGGAGAAATAGTAGTCTTGGTTAATAAAGTACATTGACCCTCTACTAAATCTCCAGAGTGACATATCAAGTTATTATTGTTGGGAGAAAACTTGGCAATCGATATCATTAAACCACTCTTACATCCCTTGATCTCATGAACTAGTGATAATTCAGGTAATTCATATATCTTAGCACATTCGTCATATTCACCTGTGATTGTCATGAATTTAGAATCATTTGAAATGTCAATGGATCCAATAGGCTCATCTATACTGGATAATGTCTTGATACATGTCAGTTCTGCCATGTCTATTACAGAAACTTGTCCATCTCTTGAACCAACAACTAATAATTTCCCATCTGGTGTTTGTATTGTATTTGTAGTATGTGCTTTGGAGACAATTAAAGTCTCTATCAGCTCTATTGATTGTATCTTATTTGTATTAGTAAATTTGAAGATCATTACAGATCCAAAAGATGTCGGCACAAAGAATAAATCGTTGGATAAAGTAGACCAATTAACATCGAAGATATTATGATTAATTTTGATTGATAGTATTTCTTTATAGTCATCTTGACAATTTAATATTCTAATAATGTTTGCCTTGGTAGTTACTAGTAAGTAAGCTCCATCAATAGAATACCTCACTGAACAAAGAATATCGTCTTTGTATAACTTTATACTATCAACTCTATTATACTTGTCAATGGTGTTACTCACTTCCCATATCCTTATATATTGATCTCTACCAATGGTGACAAACCTCAGCTCATTCTTAGGATCCCATGAAATATCCCCCACGGGCTTCTCATGACACTCGGGTATGACTAAAGAACTTTTCTTAGAGGTCACATTTGCATTGACCCTCCATACTCTGACACTCAGATCCGTCTTGGAGTAAGCTATTTTGTTTCCTACGTTGTTCCATTTTAATGCAATAATTTTGCTTGGATCACGGGGATTCAAGTCTGATTCTGGGAATACTTCAGACTTAAAACTCGACTGTATAGACATTTGCAATTCAATGTAGCTGAACTTGTATTGTGTAATGTGAAACTGGTATAGTAGTCTCCTACTGGCTAAAATAACAGTGCATGTTTGTATCCACCATATATTTATCAGTCTCTCTCTCTCTCTCTCTTCTCGCTATCAAAAATCTCCGATCGATCTGATTGGGTTACGTGTACTTCTAGTACTACTATCACGGTTCCAAGCTGCACTGGCTACAATCCGTTCAACTGACCCACACTACTCCCAGCTTCATCAGCAAAGTCTATATCCACAGATTGCCTATACATTACTACAAAAATGGTATGTTTGCATTCACTTGCCGGCGTAAGAGATCACTTCCAATGTATTCTCTGATCGCCAAATCGCTCCATTTGATGATTTGTGAATTGAGTACTAACACCAATTGATTCCTTCTCCTGCACCATTAATTAGGCTCTCCAAACACCAAAGCAACGTGCTGCAAACAAAAAGTTTGCTAAGAGACAAGAGCAAAAGATGGGTAAGCCAAAGAAGGTCAATTCTACCCCATTAGCCATATCCAAAACCTGGATCGGTACGTATTTATCATCAAACTAAGTTCAATTAATCAATCATTCTTGCCCTTCAGGACAATCATACTAACTTTAAACTTTAATATCAATTAGTTGTATTGGCATTCTTACTTGTTGGTGGTGGTCTCTTGGAGATAATCCGTATGTTATTCTAGAATCACTAGAATAATTTTCAGTTTCCAATCAGGATGGATCATATGGATAATTCAAACTACAAATGCCAATCTTGAAATTGTTTGAATAACAGCTCAAACAGTACAATAGTTTCTTTGATTTCTCATATAAGACTCATCTAGCTGTATACTAATTTCTTCAAAATAATTTCGTTATAATATATTAATCAGTATAATATATATAGTGTAAAATATATATCACGACATGTAATATTGTTGTATATAGCTGGTGCACGGCTGTTCTGGATAACCGGATTCTTAAAACACTTTGGGATTTTATTTGTACAACCATCTTTTGTATATACTCCTGTATCTCAAATGACACTGATACCCCGTTTCTCTTAAAATATTCATTCATTAGAATATTTTTTGTCCGTTATATATATATATATATATTTGGTCAATGTTGTCAATGAGACGGAATGTCAGCCTGAAAAAGGCCAATTCTATCAACTTTATTTCACAAAAGGAATTTAACCCCGCTTTTAAAAGATTTATGAGTAGATTTCCATTGGAAAGTGATATTAACATAACCAAGGCAGGAAAAACACTAATAACTGCTGGTGCAGGTGGAAGATCATCTAGAACAGGTTATACCGCCACTGTGTTTGGTTCTACTGGATTTCTGGGAAGATTCTTAGTTGCGAAATTAGCTAAACATGGTACTATTACAATTTGTCCCTATAGAAATGAATATGCAAAGAGACAATTGAAAGTGAATGGTGATTTAGGTGTTGTTAATTTTATTGAGCTTGATATTAGAAACATGAAAAGTATTGAAGATAGTCTTGTTCATTCTGATATCGTTTATAACTTAATCGGTTCGGATCAATGGACTAAGAATTTCTCAATGGCTGATACAAATATCGAGGCTACAAAGAGAATCGCAGAACTTGTTAAAAAACATGAAATTCCAAGATTTATTCAAGTTTCATCTTATAACGCTGACCCAAAATCTGAAAGTGTATTTTATGCTACCAAGGGTATCGCAGAAGAAATTGCAAAGGAAATTGTCCCAGATGTTACCATTGTCAGACCAGCACCAATGTACGGCAGGAACTCAGGTTTTTTGAATGAATTATTACCTTTACAAGGACTCGGTAGTAACATTCTTTTCCAAAAGAAAGTTTACCCAACACATGGTATCCAAGTTGCTGAAGCTTTATCTAGAATTGGATTTGATGATTCAACAGCTGGTCAAACTTTTGAGTTGTACGGTCCAGAACAATACTCTAAAGCTGAGTTGAGAGAGATGTTAAAATATGTAAGACACTTAGATATGTCTGGTTATTTTACAGCTGCAGTAGGTTACGATATGCCCATACCTGAATTTGCTTTAAAGATCTATGCCAATTTGATGAGATACCTATCCCCCAACTTGACAGCTCTCAACCCAGATAAAATCACAAGAGCAAAGATAGACCAGTTTATAGATCCATCTGCCAAGACTTATGCCGACTTACATCTTGTTCCTGATGAGCTTGACGATTATCTCTACAAATATGTCAAGGCACATATTAACGCATCTTCACAGTCTAAAAACCGTACCGTTTATGACAAGGAGGAATTGCAAAAGCTCAGAATGTATGTCAATGATCCCAAGAGCTCTCCAGGCTTTTCCAATTTGAGGGGATAAGTGTTAAAGATTAATTACTATACAAAAATTACTACTATTATAAATCCATAATATATAACCATATACTATAACACAATAACAGGTGTATTAAATTAAATAAATATACTCTAAGTAATACAA
Organism: Ogataea sp. yHMJ1; assembly: GCA_030571015.1. Lineage (NCBI taxonomy): Eukaryota > Fungi > Ascomycota > Pichiomycetes > Pichiales > Pichiaceae > Ogataea > Ogataea sp. yHMJ1. Next base: position 126,871 of record JAJLXB010000027.1, read on the forward strand.
CAAGAGACGCCGATCGACGCAGTTGGTTGGTGGGCTTTTAGGCTGCGTGCACGACCAAACAAAAGCCAACTGCTAGCATAATATCTTTTTTCATTTTGAATTAATAACAATAATATTAAAAGTACCCAGCAACCAACACACCAGTCTCCTGTTCTATATTACTACTCTGTCAACTCTGTCAGCTTAGCTCAGGCATACTCGAGTACTTTCATTTATTTCTAATCACTTAAAGCCCTGTTGAGCTCTGGAATATCGAGTATACGCTTGCTCAGATCATGTCTTTAGTCAATGCTTTCCCTCAGGATGTTTCTGTAGCCCTATTGAACTTACTCCAAGCAGTTTCATCCCCTAATAACGAGACACGTACCGAAGCTGAACACTTACTGAACCACCAGTGGCTCAAGAGAGACAATGTGGATGTATTATTGATGTTCTTGGCTTACGAATGTGTCCACGGCGAAGATGACGGTCTCAAATCTTTATCTGCTGTCTTGCTTAGAAGATTCTCAATTAAATCACCATCTGAAGAAGGTTACTCCGTTACTTCAAGACAAATCGATCATATATCAAATGAAGCCAAGGGTGAAGTGAGAAATTTGTTATTATCTGGCTTCACTTCAAGCGAACTTGCCAAACCAGTTAGACATAAGATTGCCGATGCAATTGCTGAAGTTGCCAAAGACCCAAATTATGAATGGCCAGATTTAGTACCAACTATAATGCAAGCAAGCCAATCTTCTGATTCATCATTCAGAGAGTCAGCTTTCCGTATCATCTCTTCAACTCCTGATATCATCATTGGATACGCCACACCTGATGCGTTTTTAGAACTTTTCAATAACGGTTTCCAAGATAATGACGATGATGTCAAAATAGCTTCTTGTTCTGCATTCGTTGCATTCTTTATAAATTTACCAAAGGCAAGATGGTCTCTTTTAACTCCTCTTTTACCGAATTTGTTGAATGCCTTACCAAACTTGTTGGAAAGTAAAAAGGATAGTGCATTGGCTTCGGTTTTAGAATCATTAATTGAATTGGTCATGATGGCTCCAAAGATGTTCAAACCAATGTTTTCCACTATAATTCAATTTTGTTCCTCAGTTGTCCAATCCAAAGACTTGGATTCTTCAGCAAGATTAAGTGCGTTGGAATTGTTAACTGTATTCTCAGAATATGCCACCAACATGTGTAAAAGAGAACCAACATATTCCTCCACTATGGTTTTACTCAATTTACAATTAATGACAGAAGTTGGACTTTATGATGACGACTGTGCCGAATGGAACAACAATGATAACTTGGGCGAGGAAGAAGAGGAAGAAGAAGATAGTGCTGCTAGACAATCATTAGACCGTGTGTCTCTTAGAGTCGGAGGCCAATGTTTAGCTGCTCCATTATTCCAATACTTACCAGAAATGTTACAATCTGAGGATTGGAGAAAACGTCAAGCTTCTTTGATGGCCTTATCTTCTGCAGTTGAAGGTTGTCGTGATGTCTTGATTGGTGAAACATCTAGAATCTTGGACTTGATTTTACCTTCTCTAAATGATCCAAATCCAAGAGTCCAATATGCATGCTGTAACGCCTTAGGTCAACTATCCACTGATTTCTCTGACGTTATTCAATCCACATCTGGTGACAGAATCTTACCAGGCTTAATCTCAATGTTGAACAATCAACATGTTCCAAGAGTTCAATCCCATGCTGCTGCTGCTTTGGTGAATTTTTGCGAAGCTGCTGAAAAGAAAGTATTAGAACCATATATCGACCAAATGTTTTCAGGTCTCTTGGGACTTTTACAATCCCCACATAGATATGTTCAAGAACAAGTCATCACTACAATTGCCATTATTGCCAACGTTGCTGAACAAACTTTTATCAAATATTATGATACTCTTATGCCATTATTAATCAATGTTTTACAAGCCGACATGGGCGAGGAAAATATGGTGTTGAAGGGTAAATCCGTTGAATGTGCTTGTTCATTAGCCGTTGCCGTTGGTTTAGAAAAGTTTACACCAAATGCCCAAGTTGTATTATCCATCTTGGATAACTTACAAGATAATTTGACCCCTGATAGCGATTATCTTAGATTATGTCTTGAAATGGGATGGAGCAGAATTTGTTCATTGTTAGGTAAGGATTTCGTGATATACTTGCCCAAGGTGATCCCACCATTATTGGAATCTGGTAAGGCATCTCAAGATCTATCTGTCGTTGAAGAAGATAACTTGGAAGAAATCAATCAAAACGATGAATATGATGTTTTCCAATTACAAGGTAAGCACGTTGCAATCCACACAGCTATCTTGGATGAAAAGAGCACGGCTATCAACCTTTTGATGCATTATGCAACTATGTTAGGTGCTGATTTCTACCCATATGTCAATGAAATTTTATCACAAATCACTATTCCCGGTTTGGATTTCTATTTACATGATGGTGTTAGAGCTTCTTCAGCATTAAGTTTTGCTCCATTACTGAAATGTGTAGTGGAAGCTACTGGATCTCCAACTTCAAATGAAGTCGTCACATTATGGAATGAAATTTCAGGTAAGTTGATCAGTCAGCTAGCTGATGATCCAGTAGCTGATCTTATTGTCACTTACTATACTTCTTTGAAAGCTTGTCTTGATGTATTAGGTCCAAACTCTATACCTGAAGCTCATTTGGATGCATTGGCCAAATCAATTAATATAAATATAACTGAAATATATGACAAGATGTCTCAACGTGATACTGGAGATGATGAGTATGCAGAGGAAAATGATGAAGATGATGAAAGTTACACAGATGAAGAATTATTAGATGAGATCACCACAAACCTTTGGAATATATTCAAAAACGCAAGACAACAATTTCTGCCTGCTTTCTCAACATACTTGATTCCAACTATAGATAAGTTTATCAAGAGTGAGAACACATCCATTAAGTTGTTTGCCATTTGTGCAATGTCTGACGTTGTCGAGTATACTGGTGATTTATCTTATTCTTTCAAAGATATCTTCATGAACCCTGTTGGTGAAGCTCTTAGTTCTCCACAGGCCTCCTTAAGACAAGCCGCTGCTTACTGTGTAGGTATGTGTGCTGAACATGGAGGTCCTTTCTACCTTGACTTCTGTCTTGCCACATTACCAATGATGACAACCATGGTGAGTATACCAGATGCTAAAGCTGATGAGAATATCAACTCAACTGAAAATATAGTTGCTTCAATAGCAAAGATTTGCCGTAACTTCTCTAGAAACATTCCAGATGTACAAGATCTCTTAAACAACTGGGTCAGACTTTTGCCTGTGATTCACGATGACGATGCTGCTTTGTTCAGTTACTCTTTCTTGGTCGAACTGATTGAGTCTAACAACCCTGCCGTACAAGGCTCTCAAATACCATTTGTTGTGGATAGTGTGATTGAAGCCATGAACTACAACTCCATATCCGGAAAGCTTGCAGAGAAGGTTATTGCAGCTACTAAGCAATTATTGAACAATCTGAGTCAGGATGAAATTATGATGATTGTTAATAAATATCCAGATTCTACTAAAGAAGCTATTTCTAAGTGGTTCAGCTGAAATTTGTCACTCTGTGAAATTTCTATATATATATGTGTGTGTTTAGTTTTATTTTATTTTACCTAATATAATCTAATATAATTTAATATAATTTAATATAATTTAATATAATTTAATATAATTTGATATAATTCATTCTCATGTAAGTCAAAATAAAGGATGCAAAGAGACAGCAAAGATGACGTTAGACATCACTTATTTGGACAACACACCAAGAAAATCAGTCACGTTTAACGTGACATTACCTTTGTTAATCTTCGAAGGTTTGATAGGTGATGGGTTCCTCTTTAAAAACTTGGTGATTTCTTTAAAATGGTTAGACTCTTTATCGTCATATAACTCAATGAATTGTCTTATCAACATATTCATGGTATTAGTATTCTCAATAATTTGTAACAGTTTGGGAGTTTTTAAGATATCTGACAAAATTTGAGAACAAATGGGGAGTAGTGACAAGTCTCTTGTGATTATGAATTTAAAGAATTTGAAAGTACTAAACAATCCAAACTCTCTGTATATTAAAATCAAACTTGTTAAAGAATCCATAACAAAATGGTAAACAATATCGAGTTTCAACAAGTTTTTTGAAGGTTTGTTGCTGTTGCTGTTGCTATTGAAGTAAATAACTGGGTTGTCGGTTTCATTATTAGCATTATCTTTTGAAGCAATTGGTGTCTGCTTGAAGGAAAATATAGATACGCAAACATTGCTTATTAAAGACAATTCAACAATTTCACTCATAATCTTAAAATCCAAACCACTTCCGAACTCAAAAACAGGAATACTTGAGAAATTTTTTAGTCTATACTCGTCAAGTAAACTACTTTTGCTTTGAGAAAATGTAAAATTACCATTAGAGAAGAGCATAAAATTAGTGTCAGCAGGTGCGTCTGTGGAGGAAGACTCTAGTAACAACTCATATACTTTAGACTTTATTGAAGAGCAAAGTAACAGACATTCATTTAGTAAATATTCGGAAGAAGTTGAGTTGGATTTTACCATATCTTCAAACAGCTGTACCATGTCGGCATTGATGGTTTTATCTTCTGTTATGTTACCGCTATTTCCCAAAATAGATTGCTCTGCATCTATAGTGTTTTCAAAGACAAAGTTTGATCTTGCCATCGGTGGGATGCAATCAAATCCATAGTGACTTTCCAATTCTTTCATAATTTTAGCATGACTGTAGGAGTATGCTTTACCGGAAAGGGTCTGTCTTGAGAGTATAAATTGTAATGTTTCGAAAATTGAGTGTAATGACAATGTGGATCCAATCTCTTGTAATAGTAAATGTAGTGAGATAAACGACTCGTCAAAATCATCTCTCAAAACATGATCAATTGTGAAAAGACTAGCCTTGAGATATAATAAAAGGTTTTTTTCCATGAGTAAGTTGACTTTGAAATTATGCGTTATAACTTCGAAGATAATTGTAAAAGTGCAGTCATTAATATCATATTTACAGTTACTTGCTGAAATATCTTCGAGTCCCAAAATTTCTTGATAGTTATTGTTAAGTCTATTGAAGTAAATTTTTTGGATATTTGCGTTTTTACTCAAATCATATATGGAAAAGCAAGAAATCAAAGTTTCTGTAATTGAAGATAATAAGTAGTTTGAAGTTGATGTTTTTATTGAATCTGATATTGACATATTGTTATTAGAATTTGAATTAAACGATTTGGAAATCAAGTGGAGTTTTTTGATCAAATCTTCATGAGTGAGACAATATACGGAGATTAATTCTTGATTCTTTCTGCTCTTATTATAGAGTAAGGTTAATTCAGTTAAGTATTGATTTATGCTATTAGAGTCTAGATTTTGTTCCTGGAGAATTGATTTGCACAGATGGTTGACTAAGATAATGTCGTCAAGAATTGTTTTGAAAGTTAGGTTTTTAAAATTGGCAAACAACGCATCCATCAAAAAGTCATTTGATTTGTCATAAATCAAAGTAGATTTTTCAAAAGTTACAGATCTTTGCAAATTAATGAAAAATGAAATGACTCCAGAGGATGAATTACAAGACAATTGTGAAGAAAAATTATTTAATGGATTGTTCAATACATGAGAGGCAAATTTTTGAACCATTTCATTTTGGCATTCATTTAACATAAAATCAAAAAGACTTCTGTCCATTAAGCAAAATGTGACGAGTGAGCAAAAGCAATTTTTCAACTTATCTTGTTTATAATGTTTGAAGTTGATTGCGCTAAAAATTAATTGTAAAATAGGCATAAATATTTGCACTTTATTTGTCTGAAATAAATAACTATAGTTCTTAAAGGCAAAGTGAGGATTGCTCAAAGGTAACTGGAAATGATACTTAAAAAATCTCAGTAAGTTTAGAACCTCGTTATACCCTTCATCAAATACTTCATTTGACATAGAGTACGAAGAAGAATCAATAAGGTTGCTAAGTCTTTTGCACAAATTTATAATTGAATATACAATAGCCAACTCTAGCTGATAATCCGAGTTAAGAGGTGGCTCATTGAATAATAATGCAGGATTTCTATTGTTTAAAGATTCCGTATTAGCGGAGAAAAAAGAAGAGTGGGAGTCTGTAGAGGTAGTATTAGTAGCAGTAGTAGAAGTTGTATCACTAATAAAATTGCTTCTATCAGACAAAGAGATGTTGTCCTTTAACTTCAAAAGAACAGATTCCAATTTGTTTTGATAATCTACCTGTGGATCTAACAGGTGACCCTTGAAAGTCTTGGGAGGACAATCAACTTCACTTGAACTATCAATAGCACTACCATCAGATTCATTGGTAAAATTCTGTTTTAAGCTCATATCTTGATTTTTGGTATCGCAGTTTGTTGTATCTTCTGTGGGACGTTCAGACACACACTTATCAGGGGAAGATCCCAATGTTGATGAAGCCGTTTCTGTATCCATGCTGTCTAAATTACTGTTTTTTTTTTAACTGGTTTCATAAGAAATTGATATAAAGAATACGTGGTAATAGACAAAATTAGGGGGGGGCAGATGGTTGCTTTATATACAGATCCAACTCAATATATATTTCACATAAAAGATCTTGTTAAAATACAACTCAATGCAACAATTATATAATGTTGTGATGGTGTACAGAGTTATGGCTGATAAGAGTGTGGCTCAGATTAGATAATTCACATCTGTTGTGCTAATCAGTTGATCAGTGGGGTGTTCTTTTGTCAATTGCGTGAAAACTATACCTTCTTTTTTCTTGGGACTTTATTAGACTAGTATACAATAGTATAAAATATTTTGTTATTTAAAATGACAGACACTCTTTTCAGTCCTGCTCTCATAATTGTGGATGTGCAAGAAGATTTCTTGCCTCCAACCGGCTCTTTAGCCGTGAAAAATGGTCGTGATATAATTCCTGGTATCTTGGAATTGATGGACCTTACAAAGTACCATTGGAAAACTATTATTGCCACTAAAGACTGGCATCCCAAAGACCATATCTCATTTGCTTCAAACCATGAGAATACTGAACCTTACGACACAATAAATATCGATCACCCATTAGGTGAAAAGAATTTGAAAACTGGTCAATTGTTATCCAAGCCTCAAGTACTGTGGCCTGACCACTGTATTCAAAACAAAAAGGGTTCTGAATTTCCTGAAGAGTTGCAAGAAAAATGGAATGAAATATCAAATCTGAAAAATCCACCTTCTGCTTTGGTTAAAAAGGGCTATTTACAAGATAGAGAATATTACTCTTGTTTTCAAGACATATGGCACCTCCACCACACAGAATGTGAATCTTTTTTGAAACAGAATGGAATTACTCACGTTTTTACTGTTGGTATAGCTTATGATTTTTGTGTTTTGAACTCATCAATTGATTCTGCAAACGCTGGTTTTAAGACTTATGTTATCAGTCCTCTCACCAAAAGCGTATATCCACAAAATGACTTAGAAACTGATTCTGTATACTTGGAAAATAACGTCCAAATTATTGCAGATCTTCAGGACGATAGTTTGAAACAAGTTCAAGTATAATTTCGCAAATATTCTCTTGGTTAACTTTTCACTTCAATCTCTTCCATCTTTTTCTGTTTTCTTTATTTGTTTTTCTTTTTTATTTTACGATTATGTGACTCGACTCAGTATATTTATATCTACATGTATATATATATATTGTAGAACGCCTCAGCTTTGTTAATTGACATACAGTTTTTTTCTTTGATATATAATGATATCCACAAATCTTGCTTTTTTAATGTTCTCCACATAAACGTCACCAGCGTTAAACATCCGCGCTTTTAGTCTGAACGCCTTGCACCTCGTTGGAGAAATCTTTCAGGGGCTCAAATAATATAGACAAGGCCTTAAAGATCAATGAAACTACAATCGTATGGTAACAAGAACTTTGTAGCTTCTCTCTATATTTGCAAGAAGACCTTGTTCAAATAAAATAGAAGCATAATCACAAATCATGTCTTCTGCAGCTCCATTCACTTTGAGTGGCATTATAGGCATCTCTGACTCGAGCAACAAGTCCGAAGCAGTCAAGAAATACAACGACCGTAGATTCAAACAAGCAGCTCTCTTCTACGGTTGCACAATCGCCACATATATTGCAAGTAAGATTGCTTACAGAGGTGTTATTGCCAGAAGATATGTTCCTACTTTCTACCAGCACAACCACGTCCCACCTAAGTTTTCTTTTTACAGAGATGCTATGAGCGCAGTCACCCATGCTACTTTACTTGCCGTCACATCCATGTCTATGATTGTCACTGGTTCTCTTTGGCAGGCAGATATTTCAAATGGTAAAGAATTCAGCTATAGAATGAAGAAGTTTTTAGGTGGTGATGAAGCCGAGAAACAGTTGAGTGAGATGCCTCTTGATTCTGAGACTCAAGAGATTCAATCCATGTTGAATGACTTGATCAGTGGTAAGTTTGACGAAGTCAAAGAGTCTGAAGCTAAAGAAAAGAAATAATTATAATACACTGGTCTCATTTCATGAGCTATCTATTTATTTGCTTGTTTGTTTAACTACCTGTTTAAAATCCTGTATATAAAATTATCGTATCAATTTAAACGACGAAATTATTTAAAAAGTAAGCTTTATATTTATGAATGTAATTAAAATATTTAATTCAGTACAAAATGCTCACTCTTTTATGAGAAACTACTGGACCTTGGCACTCTGGGTAGTTGGTCGGCAGTAATTTGATGATCATGATTCTTATCGGACGAAGAACTTGTGTCGCATATATTTTCTTTTTCATTACCTTCTGTAATTTTTGGTGAGCTTTCAACAAACACGGGATCAGGAACAGGTTCTGAAGGCGCATAGTTACGCCCATTTCGACCTTCCATATCCTCCATCATAACATCATTGCTTGGCTCAGTATCAATTTTTTGCTTGTCCCTTGGAGTTATTGGACTGTTCACGGTGTAGTTATGATTGAAAATGGACTCAGAAGTGAAGACACTAGGCAAGACTCTATGATCTGTGCCCTGCATTCTATCATGGATCCTATCTTTCAAATAATGAGCTCCTTGCGAGGCTTTTCTAAAGATCTTTCCAAATGTCTGCTCTAGAGGGAAGTCATTCATATTCGTAGGTTCATTAAATCTTGAATCAAATGTAGAATTATGGCGGAAACGTTCTCCTCCGGCCGTACTTGTATGTGGCAGTCCTGAAGTTGTGTTTGTCGTAGAATCAGGAGCCATAGTATTCGTTCGTCTCATATGTTGGTGAGTTTGGTAATCATCTCTAAGTCTTATCTTATCAGTAGATAACATAATAGCTCTATCGATGTTGTATGGCAAACCTCTATGACGACCTCTTATCATCATTGCAATAACAACCAACTTTGAAATAATTCTGAACTCACCAGAAAAGGACGAATTTAGAGTTGGGTAACCAAGACTCAGTCCTACAGTACCATAAGCTGAAACAATTTCAAAAAGACATGAAAAAATGTTGAAATTCAGATCACCAGCTTCAAGTCTATCCTTTTCTACAATACAAATAATGAATAATCCAAGAAAAATAAACCACAAATCAAACGATAATTGCTTACGCAAATGTGTACCAATAAAAGACATGGTATTCTTATTCTCAGAAGGATTGTCTTCAGTTGGATTCAAGTAAATACCTAATGACTGTTCTTCATAAACATTGGTTCTTCTAATGGAAATAGCGAGTGGTAATACGGATATATACATCATAACCAAATAACTCACTTGAATAGCAGGGTGTAGAGTACCGATATCAACAACGTTAAATCCAGCCGTTCTTGTTGAAAAGGCCTGAAATAGTCCATCAATTGTTCTATCACCAGGATTCACTGATGCAAGATCTGGGTCATGAAAGTCCAAAATTAAAAATAGAAACCAATCATAACCAGTCAGTACAATCAAAACAAAAAACAACCACCAAGTTGGGCCAGATGGGAATAGCATAGTAAAACAACGTCTTGGGTGATCAAGTAAAAACTGCAATGACTCCTTTCTTTGAGTCAATGGTCTGGTAAACTTATGAAATACCCAGATCACAAATCTTAAAAAGATTGGGAAACCTGAATTTCCAATAACAATGAAAAATGACATAACCAACAAAATATAAGGATTGTCATTAAAACTCATCATCGAGTTTGGAGTCAAAGTAAATCCAAGATCATTGAATGCACTCGCAGATGTAAAAAAGCCCCACCAAGTGGGCGAAACACCATCTGATCTCAATATTGTGACATAATTTGTATGATTGACCAAAATATATGGCAACAGCATTACAATGGCCATAAGATGGAAACCAACGTAGTAGAATATCAAAATTTTTCCGAGTAATTTCAAAGCTCTGTATTCGACACCACCCAATTCTTCCTTTTGCTCATCTGATAAAACCACAAAGGTAGAGTTTCTACCAACTGTTGGGGTCCATGACAAATAATTAGTCGGCATACGATATTGATTAGAAAATTCACTGATTATATCGTCATCATCATCTTCATCATTACTACTGCTTGTGGTGTCTGCGTCATAACCATGTGAATTTGCTTCGTTGGCTTCTCTTGTATTGTTACGGTTTCTCAGCCATCCTGGGCCGGAAATAGTTCTAGTAATTCTCCTGGTCAATCCAGTGTTTTTTCCCTTCCTCTTTGACATTTTATTCTTGATCATCTTGTCAAAAGTCATGGATTTAATTAGCGCTGGCCCAGCAGGTGTGTGATGATGGGGGCCACCAAGTACGACACCTTTTGGTGTCTTGCTTGCATCCACATCAACTGTCACGGCTCTGTGGAGCTTTGGAGCTTGTTCCTTTGACGAAGAATTGGTCACTACATGCGACCGTGTTTTACCGACCATATTGCCAAAAGATTTTGTAGTATCGTCAACATCTTGTTCTTCATCATCATTATCATCTTCATTATTTTCAATTTCTGACCCTATATCAGAATCAAATTCAGCACTTAAATCACTAATGTTTTCTTCAAAATCATTATCATCTGAAATCTCTGGGGCTTCAGCTGTAGAAAATGACGATGAAGGATCATTAGTGCTTGTTGGTTTACCTTTGTCTACCTTGGATAATCCAAGACTAAATGTAGGAGGCTGTGGTCTCCTTCTTGGAGCTACTGGCTCTTCAAACTGAATGCTTGTGTTTGCATGAGCACTTTCATTATTATTATTATTATTACTGTTATTATTATCAGTATCACTACTGGGTGTTGCTTCTCTTGAATCGATATTGCCACCAATACCGTTGAGCAATTTGTGTCTTCTTTTTAACTCTTTCTTCTTTTGATCTCTTCTGTGCTTGAGAGACTTTCCAGAAGCTTTTTGACTCTTTTCGATAAGTCGCTCGACAGGTCCTTTGATTTTGAGAGCTGGACCAGATTCTGCATCGTCTAAATCTTGTCCAGTGTTCTTCTGTTGCTGTTGCATCATAGAAATAGACATATAAAGATCTCTTGGAGCAACTGATGCTCTTTTCGGAGGAACTGGCAAATTGGCAAATCTAATATCTTTGGCGTTAGAGTCTTTTGGTGTACTGTTCAATTCTTGGTCATCAACATAATCATCATCATCGATAATGTTAATATTACGATCATTTTCCGCTTCAGATTCAGAATCACTAGGCTCACTAAAATGGGCAACATTATTGTAACTATCGCCATCTTCATTTTGCGGTGTCGAGCTACCATGAATTACGCCTCCTATTTCTGCTTCTTCGTCAATATTATCTATATTTCGCACACGTTGGCTGTCCTTCTGGTATCTATTCAGTCTTCTCACTAAATCCTCTGAACCATTATGAGTTCCGTAACCATTGGTGTCACCTTTTCTTCTTTGATAGGTGTTATTAGTTGAGGTATGTGTCTTTTGAAACCTAATTGTACTTGGACGACGAGCATAACGATGTTGTTCACCGTTTGAAACATTGCTTTCTGTTCTTGCTTGCTCCATGGTGAATGTTCTCATAGCTGCCAAAGTAGCTGAACGTCTCATTTTGAAATTTAGCTTTGACTTTTCCTTGATGTCATCAAACGACTTTTCAAATTGCCATAATCGCAGAAATGCTAAGCCTGAATGAATAAAGATAGGAGTGGAGACCATACAAATGATATATATAACCATTTGTTGGAAAAGAGTTAAATCGTTGGTATCAACTGTATTCAATCCTGCCTGTGTCGAGGCACCCGAGGCAAAGAACAAGGCGTCTATGTATTGTATATTCTTTTGCGGATATATCAAGACTGAAGCAAGAATCACCATAAATGTAATGTAAACATAATGTGCTGCAATAAAATTAGGAACTAGTCTAGAAACAACTGGACCCAAAACCTTCTCTATTTTGTAAATTCTCTTTCTGATTCTGAAACCAATAGTATCTCGGAGAAAGGTATTGGCACCACCATAGAAAGACGACCTCCTTCCTCCTGCAAGTCCATTTCTTTGCTGTTGAGGAGGTGAAATGGAGCTTATTTCGCTCTCCATATCACTACTGTTGGCAGACAATGCATTCGGAAACAATCGCCTCCAATTTATCAGTGGCATTTATATTGATTTGACTGTTGGGTGATGAACCTTGATCTGATCAAATGTTAAAAATGCGATTTAGACTTTGGCAACCTCGGTTATTTCAGATGTGTATGTAAATAATAAATAAAAAAAAGTAATCTAGCCTTACGCACAGTTTAAAAGGGCCTCAGTCAGCTGGACACTCTCAAATGTGGGTTTTATGCTTCTAGAATGTGTGCCTTGGCGATTGGGTGTCTCTTGTACTGATTTTGTGGACAAATAAGCCAGAACATGTGGTTTGGCTGCGTAGAATGACCATTCTAGGCAGCTATAGCCAAAACAAATAGAAAGATTTTTCCGAGAGCTCGTGCAGCGATGCTTGAGCCACTCGCTAACATGTGATTATCTAATTATTCCAATGTTTGTCCCTGAATTGCTGATTACTGATTACTGGTTGCTTGCTAACTATTGATTGAAGTTCAATCCTCTATCTCTTTCGTAAAGGGCGTCATATGTTATTAGATATATACGCAATTCAAATAATTAAATATATACTGTGTTTCATGTTTCATGTTTCGTGCCTCTCTCATTGAAGATAGTCACTACTCAAAAATATCATCTGTATCATGGAGATGATGACCATCAACGTCTACATCTACGTCTACGTCTTCCTCTTCATCTTCATCATGAGTGTCTTCATTCGCCTGGATCAGTGCCCTGGCTATCTCTGATGTATCATGGTCAACATCCACCCCTGAGTTCTCGAAAGTAGGAGGAAGTGACATCGACGGCAGTTGGATTTGCTGGTCTCTTCTGTTCTGTGGATGTTGCATGTGCCCCTGATTGTGGTGAGCGGGTTTAGAATGATGTATTGAATTAGTGTGCTGTTCGTAAGTAGGATAGTTGAAACCTTGATCTGGGTAATCTCTGGAGTGGCCGTCGTGTTTGAGTTGCATCTGCTGCTGCTGCTGCTGCATGCGACCAAGAGGTTGTGTAGTTTGAGATTCTAGTTGAGATTGGAACCGGTCTATTTGCTGTCGCTGTTGTTGCTGCTGTTGAGGTCTGTGTTGATTTTGCTGTTGTTGAAGTATGTGATGGTGATGCTGTTGATGTTGCTGTTGTTGTTGTTGTTGTTGCTGAACCATTTGAACAGCTGCTAAAAGACCTGGATCGTCTACAGATAGATCGGCATTGAGTAAAGACGTAGGATCCATTTGATGACCGTATGGTGTTCCCGGCACCGTGTCTGTGCCCGAAGAAGGTCTGCTTGGATTTGGCGAGTACTCACCACTGCTCAAGACAGAGTTGATAGCTACCGTTGCAGGACTAGATAGATCACCAGCATTATTACTATCGATTGGCATTACCTTGGCTCTTGAAGCAGCACCTCTCTTTGAAGAAGCTCTGATGGGGTCTTTACAATCATGACAAGTCTTGATTATCTGAGCCACGGTAGACTTGATACCCATCCAATGGTATCTTTCTGTAAGCAGACTAGTAGTTTTGTTGATACCTGCGTGTTGATTAGCCAAATGGACCGCTTTAGCCAAGTTTATTTGTTTAACTGTATCACTGATGACTTCCTTTCCACGTAAAACCAATCTTCCATCTTCAATATTATAATGGAAAGCTGCTGATCTCAATCTTGATTTCTCTTGTCTATTAGCCATAGGTGGGTATTTACCAGTTTGCAAATAAAATTTGATCTTCTCAAAACGGAAAGCCTTGCCGTTGTCTTCCACTGTAGATAATTGTCTCTCGTATATAATTGCATCTACTGCATTCTCGTGGCCTTTCAAAATTCCTGCTGATTTGATCTTCCCCACTTTCTTGAATCCTAGACTATCAAAAAGTTTCTTTGCGGCAAAGTTTGTTTCAAAGACCATATTGAAGACACAATGAGTATAACCTAATCTTGGTGACCATTCTAGGAAACATTCGGCCAATGTTCTTCCAATCCCTTTGTTTCTAATACCTGCATTAACTAAGAAGTTAGCGGTACATATATGAGCTGAACGGCCAGGATAATTGGGTTTGATTAAGAAAGTCCCGAGACATTCCTTTTCCCATTGTCTTGGCCTATCTAATACAGACTCGTCACCTAAGACCATAACTGCGGCAAAGGCGCCAAACCAGTAATTTTGAAAGTCTTCTAGTGTCAAAGTATCGAAAAACGACTGGGTATCACCTCTTTCAATTTCCATGTTAAACTCATCACATAAGAAATGCAACAAACCGTCTGGGAGTTCTTCTACTGAACGGATCGGATACACGGTTGCTGTTGTTTCGCCGTCTTTGAGCAAAACGGTGACACGTTCGATCGAGGAGACCGGGTGCTCCATGTATGGTTTGTAGTGACCTAGAGGATTAACATCGTCAAATTCAGGCATGTCCTTGAAAGATGAAAAATTCTGAATATATATCTGTTATGATATATTCTGTTTTGTGTATCTACAAACTGGTGTGTCTTTATAGCTTCTTATCTGTTTATTTGTTTGTAGGTAACCGTTGGCGCGTCTGATCCCAAAAGAGCCCTACTGAAGAAGGTATGAGTCGAGTAGATTTCAACAAAATAGCACTCTGGTGGAGAAGAACTGATGGTCTGTTAATAGATCGGTAGATCGGCAAGTATAAGTGGCGTTTATGCTTGTAGTGTCTAAGAGCGTATTTCCAAAGTGTCTCCCGATGTCTGCACCAAACAAGAATTTCATAAAAAATCTTTAAGAAATCTAGCTGGAAATTACATGAAGTTGGAAGAAAAATTCAACTAATTACGTTGACTAAACGCTTCATACTAGTTCATATGTATGTTTAGGGGCTATCACTGGTCAGTGTATTAGAGGCCATTTCCTATGGTCAATATCTATCTACAGTCTATATGTATATCGTGAATTATGCGCTATCTATATAAGTATTTTAGTTCAGTCCCTGTCTCTGTATCTTTCTCTGATGAGTCAATCTGAGTCAAGAATCTCCATTATTTGGTAAGGTCGTAGCCAAACATTATGGCATCAACAGGCTTGTCATGGCCCTTAAGTATACCTGCGTTGGGTACTCTACCAATTCTATCAAAACCCAATCCATCCCAGATCCTGGAACTAGCAACGTTTGACTCGTAAACCAAGTTGAAAACACTGTATTTAAACTGCAGTTGCTTAGCCCATTTGATGTACTCCTTTCCCAGCAAGGATCCAATTCCTAAACCTCTGCATTTAGCACTGACTAAGAAACTTCCGTTACAATTGTGAGAGGAGCGACCTTCGTAGTTAGGGATAATCTTAAAACAGGCTAAGTATCTTTCCTTGTAATCGATGGTATTGTAATTTTTAGATGAAGCGATCTCATCGTCGAGTTCTCCCTTGATCAACACGGCAACAAAATGCACAAACCAGAAGTTGATGAACTGCTCTGTAGTCAAGTGTGTGTCCTGGCAGTAAGTGTCACCCCTGTCAATCTCTTCATTAAACTCGTCCTTGATCAGCTCAATTAGTTCATCAGGAGTCTCTTGTGGTGAGTTGAATGGAAGCAAAGTGGCTTTGGAACCGTCTTTGAGTGTGAGCACCACTGGCTCGGTAATTTTCAACGCCTCAGGAACTGGCATTATAATACGTGGACGCTTAAGATGGTGATACAATGGTGCGATTAGTGGTAATTCCGGACATATAGACACAGTGGTAAGCAAAAGGTACGCCGTATCTTTACAATCGGTGCAGCTTCCCTTCCTCTCTGGACCCTTTTCTCTCGAGAAATTCAACGGCCCAACCTGAGCAATATTACACTACCTTACAATGCTGTACAGTTCCCACTATAGAGATACACCACATGGCTTCTTTGTGATGCTGTATGCCATGTCCAGTATACGAGGGGTGTCTCCCTGCTTATCTACTTGGTCCCCTACTTCTGCTCTATACGAGAATATAAGCCAGGCACACTGGGGACGCAAACATATAGAGACGGCCAGAGATAAGGTCTCGACGGCCCAAAAGGGGAATAAAATTGATAGTAGAGAAGATCAGCGAGAGGAAAAAAAGAACCCAATGAGGTAAAAATACACATTATGGCTGGAAGTGCTACTAGTGAAATTGCTCAAGACTAGCTCTTCTACCTCTATTATACTCATGAACACGCCTATATCTTGGTTCTGGTGTGCTACTTTTAAACAGTGGTTCATAAGCACTGCTATCCTACAACTTAAGTGCTAGTCCTCTCTTCTTGCTGCTCTCCCTGAATAAGCGGTTAATAGTTTACAACATATTTTGCGGGTTAATTCCATTAACTTCCTCAGGGCTTTTATAAATGATACCACGGTGTTAAGCTTGTCAAACACAACTGAAAAGAAGGATATCATACACTATACACTACTATGATAGTAGATAGCACGGCACATTCAGAAAGTACGGATCAACGCATACACTCAATGAGAGTGTCGCACGCAAGCAGCTCAACTAGCACAACCATGATAAATTCAACTACAATTTCTACAGCTACTTCAAACTCCAATTCAAACTCTAACTTGAGTTTGGAATCAACAGGTCAAAGACTCAATATAGCATCAGGACTATTAGGTCATGGTCCCGATTCGCCTTTATCCAGTATCTCCACCGCATCTACCCCATCACTTACCGCATCCCCTATGAATTTTAACAAGGCTTATGATGAGGGACTCATATTGCAATACGAAATACCCAAATTCACTGATGACAACGATTCGTTGCCTATCTTTGACCCCATAATGCATTTGAAATATAAAAACTCGTATATCTCTAAAGAAATCGACCTCAAGACTCTCAATTTGCATGACTGCTATAAAAACTCCTACTTGGAAGTAGTTGGTGATGGAAGCTTCCCCTTATTCACTCAGTCCTGTATTGATATTATGAAATGGGAACTTACCAACTATATCAAGAAATGCAAAAAGAACCAACGTAAATCAAACCATCAGCAACAGAGACTAGCATACTTTGCATCTCCCAACTTGTTCAATTGTGAAAAGGAACTTCCCTTTTGCTATCAAGCCTGGACGCATAAACAAACTATCAAGGCAATAAGTGCTGTTTCAGGAGTTGATTTGAACATATGCAAAGAGTTTGAAATTGCACATTTTGCAGAAAGGCAAAAACCAACAACAAAACGCAGCAAATCATTTTCAGAATCTTTTGTATCCAATACCCCATTATCTTTATCTCATAAAAATATATCTATTTCAAAGAAAAGTCATCATAATACCAAAAAGGCAACCGATTTAGTCGACAGAAAATCAATAGCATATCCATATATCTGCATTGTGCGGTTATTACCCATTTCTGAAATTTCAGATGGTTCAGTAGATCTACCACCAGGACACTGTGTGATCCTGCAGGGCAGGATTTTGGAAAACTTGGCAAAGAAAGAGCTTGATAAACCATTGGCCTCGAATGGCTTTAATTTTAATAATACCAATAACTTCAATATTATATCTACAGCTACTTTCCAACCAAGAAACATCGTGAAGTACGAAGACTCCAAATTCTTCAGAAACTGCTTCAATTACAAATCTGACCTTAACAAAGCCCGCAGACTTTTACTTAATGGTACAGCCAGTTTTGGAAGCAAGCAAAGAAGGAACAAAGATAATGGTTCAGAAAGTTCAAGCTCGAGAAAGAGAGTCAAGGAATCTAATAAAATAATTGGAGAAAGTCAAGAAAATGTGGGTAATAAAGATGAAGACGATGAAGAAACAGAAGACGAGGAGGAAAGTTTTGAAAACGTATCAGGATACATTGACTGGCTACAGGATTTTTACACGGGCAAAAAACCTAAACTTCTTAAAGAATGGGAATTGAAATCTACTGGTGTTGTGAATAGCAGGCTATCCAATACTCACCATGCAAATGGGATAAAAAAGTATAGTGACAAATAACTGTAATATTATAAATCAGTAATCAACAAAAAGCACATTGTCACTATATGTATTTCTACTATATAGCATTTTACACAATTTTTCCAAAAATATTTTTTACTATATGATTTTAGTACATAAAAGAAAATAATACAGAAAGATACACAATGTTTTCAAATCACTTAATTTCAAAATTCAAAGTGAAAGTTCAAATTATCGTAAATATCATAATCTCCTCCACCTTCAATGCCTTCAGCATTACCAACGCCTTGTCCCTGTGCCTGTTGTGATTCTACCCCTGGGGTCTGTAACGGAAAGTAACCCGGGGCACTGGGTGTTTGAGACTGTTTTGGGCCATAGATACCAGGTGTCGGGAACCCACTAATGGCACCATTGTTAATGCTGGTACTGTTACTGTTACCGTTCACGTTACCGTTGCCATTAGAATACTGATTGACCATGGTGTAGTAATCCGTGTTGGATGACGACTGGATACCCGCCTGGATTTGGTTTGCAGGGGATGGACCTACCATTTGTTGTTGCTGTTGATGTTGCTGTTGTTGCGGAGGTTGACCATTAGGGTTAGGGTCGTTAGGGGATTCCATAGCTGCTGAAAAATTGTTGTTCCTTTGGGTCTGAGACACGTAGCTTCCGTTCATCAATTGTCTCACGGTCTCAGATTTCTGATCGTTGATGATGTTCCATAACTCATCAAATTCGTCAATGTTTAGATCCAAAGTGTTTGGATTACCACTTGGTGCTAAAACTGGAGATTGTACTTGTTCGGCCTGAGACTCGTAATCTGAATTATTATTGATTGTTTTTGCCGAATCTTCTATGGTTTTGTTAATCATTCCTTCACTCTCTCTTATCTTCTTCATGTCACACTGAGTCTTCAAATTAGCTCTCTTTTGCTGTTCATAAGCACTGACTAAATACGCAAGTCCACCAGCTGCAGTAATATCATTTGGAGTAGATGTTGTTGCATTGATATATGAAATACTTCCTTTGTTAATTGAATCTGTAGTTGCAGTGGAAGCAGTGGCATTTGACTTGTTGCTCTCTTCTGATAATTTATCCAATGTCTTGGCTAATAAATTCTCAAAGACATCTCTCAAGTATGTCTTTGTTCTAGGCATTCTTTCCGCAATGATAAACAACGCAGTAGAACATGCTGAAATACTTACTGACACATCAACATCCCATTCTAGTTTCTTGTTCCATAAACCGTAGATCAGAGTCAGTCCAGCAGTAAAGACATTGTTTAACGCGATAAACGAATAAGCATGTTGTTCATGCTGTAAAAAGGCTTTGGTTCTAATACAGACTTCACCTGATGATGTAAAACATTGTTTAACCAATTCAGGACACCTTTGAGCACTTCCCTCTTTACCCAACAGCGGCAAAAGCAAGATTCTAATTGTCTTATGGTATTGCAAATCAACAAAATATCTATTTCTGTCATTGACCACATGTGTTGGTATATTTCTTCTCCAAGCTTTGACTTTCTCATAAATGTAATTGATATTCACTAAGAGCTCTTCTAATGACAATTCTTTGTCTACTCTGTAAATTGAGATCTGCAGCAAGGAGTCGATTTTTCTCAATTCCAATAAGGAATTATTCAAAGACATATCTGAAGTTTGTTTCATTCTCTCAGGGTGGACATTTATATAATCATTTAATTCATCTGGATCGTGTACCTCGTCATTAATATTAAAGGGCAGCTCACAATCAATATAACTATCACCTAATGAAAATGGCTTACCGAAATTAATAGACACCAAGCGATCCAAAACATAACAACTCCAAAAGATTCTTCTGCTCATAACCACGGAATGTAACTTTTCCTTGGGAATACTGCTCAAGGGCACCTTTTCCTTTCTGTACAAGTTTAATTCAATACAGTACTTCATGATAATATTGGTTAAGTTCCATAACATATAACCTCTATATGATCTTAAAGTAAACATAGCATCCAATAAGAGACATCTGACAGATTGTAAATCGACAATAGAAGTCAATTCAACCACGTTTCTATTTGCCTCAATGTATATTTGATCCGATCTATATGGACATTCCATATATTCTTCCTTCTTCTTAGTCAAATATAATAATCTAAGACCAATAGCGTAAACCACCAAAAGTTTGAATTTCTGTATCTGTTCCAGTCTTGTGCTTTTCAAATCATATTTCAATATAACAGCTCTGTTTTCATGTAATCTCGTCAAGTATCTTTTGCTAAAGACAGGAAATCTTATATGCATAAGTTCAAAGTATGACTCAACTAGTTTGACACCAAAGGCATCATTCTCTAAAAGAAATGTAAGATCTAGTTTATTATAAGCAGATTCATTACCGTGCCCATTCACATTGACAAAGGGGAACACAGTCCCCACCAATGAGTTGAATTGTACAGTATCTCCCAGTCTCTTGGTTGGATTAGTAACGGTATTAGCTGTCAGAGCAACTTGATCCTTTAATCTTCGTATTTCGATATCTTTTTGTTCAGATTCTTGTTTCAAAGTTTGGATTCTCTTTGATAAAGACGAAATCAAATCATTTGTTGATTTGATAGACCCTTTTATAGCCTCAGTTGCTTGTGGAGATCTGTAATTCTCAGTATTAGGGCTTAGACTTTCGTGTTTACCATTATTATTGTGGAGATTTCCTGCATCTGCTTCATTCCCCAAAAGACTTGCTATAGACTCAGTGGTAGATGTCAGTGTATCCAGTTGTAGTAATGAGCAATCAAGAAAATTCTTATCACAATTTGTACATTTTTTTTCCAGTGGTATACCATCACATTTCTGTTTTCTGCTTCTACATCTCATACATGCAATCCTTGTCCTGCGTTGTTTCTTAGTTCCTTGAGGTTCTACTGGAAGTGCTGAAGGTACAGTCTTGCGGCTACCATTGTGTGGCATTTGAGTAGTATTTGAGTTTAGATTTTTCGTGATGGCAGCAGATGTAGAAGTGGAGGAAGGGATAGTATTTGAAGTATCTGATACGGTGGATACTCCCAAGCCTAAACGGTTGGGAAGCCCCTGTCCATTTGCGAGACTCCCTAAGGAGGAGTTTGAAGAGCCAGTTGGACTTATGGGATCTGGGACATCGGGTAAATTGTTTAAAAAACTCTGAGAATATAATGCATGTGGATTTGAACGTCTGGTGGGGGCTTGAAATGAAGAATGGACAGTGGATGAGTCCAGGGCAATCATAGAACCAGGAGCCCTAGCTCCTTTCTTTAATGCCATATCACGATGAGGTATCAGAAATTGTGAATACCAAGAACCTTTTTGGATTTTATATCTTTATCTGTATGTTGAATTAAATCTTTCGGATACGAAGCGATAGCAATGATCGAAAAGTAATAATCTCTTAGGAAAGAAGTAAGCAACAATATTGTGGAGAAAACAAAAGCGTCCCGTCAAATGTATACCAGCAATGAAAAGTACGGAATTAATACTGAAATCCTCTTTATGCAACAACCTGCTAGATTACCAAAAGCGTGTGTCATACAAGGATGATCTCATAGATAATGTATATTTCAAGGTTATGTTATACTCAGATGTAAAGCCCTGCGGTCGATCGACGCGCCCTTTATGGTTTTAAGCTCCGCACGGCAGTTAATCGCGGCAGATCCTCTTTGGAGAAACTAACGATAGCTGGTGGTGGACATGGAGTGCGCCGGTGATAGTAGATCTCTGGCCTAAGACTAGATCCACCAAGGTAGAGCCACCACCACATATTCCACTCCTTGTATCTGATACCGGAAGCATCTCTGTTTAGCTGGTTGGTTGAACTCTTTGGCACTTTACTATTGAGCTCCGTACTCTCCTTTACCCCGTTTCAAACCCGCCAGATTTCGGAAGAATAACCCCCAATTTAGCTTATCTTTTTCACTTCCACTTTACTATCCAGATTTGCCTTTGTTGTTGAAGAATCTGTTGTCATTTTGCTTGCTTTAGTTCTAATTCTATTATCTCTTGTTTATTTCAATAACCGGGCCGGGCCACTAATTTTCAATCATATTCCCATATTTCTAATTCTTCTTTTGTGCTAAACTCCATCCACTTATAATCAATAATAATGTCCTCTTCTTCAACATCTCAAAAGCAAACCACTAAGAGATCAACGCCTCCACCATCAACTCAAAGTTCATTTGCTCAACTTCAGAGTAAGTTGAAATCATTACAATTCTACTGGTTCTTATGTCATTTTTCTGTCATCTTCTTTGGAATCTTGAACTTTTTAACTAGTTTTTTTGGATCTTTTGGTGCTGGTAAAAACTTATATTTCTTCAAGAGTTGTTTAAACGCAGTTTTATTAACATATTTAATTGTCCTTAGACAGACTTATAAATCCAAGCCAATCTCTTTTGTGTTTTCCCAAGGATTGAGCTTGTTAAGAGATGATAATGTACAATATTTCTTATTGGCGTTAATCTACAGAATTAATGCAAAGACAACATTAAAGACTATTTCAGGATGTCTTTACCCATTCATTATCATATCATTTTTCCACAGTATAAATTATTTCAATAATAATTTATTGAATTTAGTACCAATGATTACAGATACAAAAAAGAGATCAATCTCATCTCTTATCACAAATTTTATGAAACAATATAATGAAAGTTCATTAATCATTGCATCTAATTTCGAACTTTTCTCGATCACATCTTTCATAATCCCATTGATTAAGATGATTGTCTTCTTGAGATTTATGAAACCATCTTATTTTATCCAAAACATCCAATTGATTTACTTATTGTTGACAGTTATAGTATTTAACAAGTTTAGATATGATCAAAATAAGTTTACTAAGTTAGTGATTTCTCAATACGATATGAGATTCAATCAAATTGTCTATAACACCCCTATGATTCCACCAAACCTCAAGACTAGCTTGATCAATGCTAGAAGCAATATTATTCATTACTTGAATTTAATAAGAATCCCAACAACTCAAATCCAAAAGAAGAGATCTTAGGTAATGAAAAAAGGTTTTCGAACAAAAAAATATTTTGAACCACTTCCCTAATGGTCCTAACAAATAACACCCCTTGTATGTAATTATTTGCAACTACATCCACATCTACATCTTCATGTACATCTACATATCCATTCACGTATATATCTTCGTATACCTCTACGTTTCCATCGAAATATAATATAATACAACATAATATAATACAATATAGTATATAAATTTTTAAAAAAGAGACTAAAAACAGAGGAATAAATTTTTACTTGCAAAGTCACGTGCCTAGCATTCTGTCAACATGTTTAACCTCAAATCTAGTAAAAAAATGCTAACAAACAACAAAGTACTGTGTGTCCAGTATAGCTCAATTGCACCATCAACTAACATCATAAAATATAGTAGAACATTACCGTATATACCAAGAGCCTGAATAGCGTGCACAGTGAGACCATGCCCACTCTACCAACCTAGCTTATACCCCCTGTGCTCCACAACATCCCTGCACCTTCTGGAACGCTCCGGAACTGGCTGTCAAAATTTCTCGAAGCTTCTACAAAATCTCATTGCGAAAGCTGGGGTGGGGCTTGCCAGAAGCGTCTAGAAGGAACGCATGGTTGCCCTTTAATATAGGCTTTAGCAATGGGGTGACTACCATAAACCCTATATAAATACCGTTCAGTATCCTCTTCTTTCCTGGTCTTGGTTTAATTGCGATCAATCTTTTTTTATATCTCTTTCATCACTACATACAGTTTATTATATTTATTCACATTCATATAACTAACTATTTATTTTTATTACAACAAACTTATTAATACACATATAATATAATACAACATGGCTCCCGCAATTGGAATTGATTTAGGTACCACATACTCTTGTGTGGCCCATTTTGCAAATGACAGAGTCGAAATTATTGCCAATGACCAAGGTAACAGAACTACTCCTTCCTTTGTGGCTTTCACAGACACTGAAAGACTCATTGGTGACGCTGCTAAAAATCAAGCCGCTATGAACCCGGCTAATACCGTCTTTGACGCTAAGAGACTGATTGGCAGAAAATTTAACGATCCAGAAGTCCAAGGTGATATGAAACATTTCCCATTCAAAGTTAAAGATCATGGTGCTAAGCCGGTGATTGAGGTGGAGTTCAAAGGTGAAACTAAGACTTTTACCCCAGAAGAAATCTCTTCAATGGTTTTAACCAAGATGAAGGAAACTGCCGAATCTTTCCTTGGTACTAAAGTTTCTGATGCAGTTATCACTGTTCCAGCTTACTTCAATGATTCTCAAAGACAAGCCACCAAGGATGCTGGTTTAATTGCTGGTTTGAACGTTTTAAGAATTATCAACGAACCAACCGCTGCTGCTATTGCTTATGGTTTAGATAAGAAAGAATCCGGTTTAGGTGAACACAATATCTTAATCTTTGACTTAGGTGGTGGTACTTTTGATGTTTCCTTATTATCAATTGATGAAGGTATCTTCGAAGTTAAGGCAACTGCTGGTGATACCCATTTAGGTGGTGAAGATTTCGATAACAGATTAGTTAACCACTTTGCCGCTGAATTCAAGAGAAAATACAAAAAGGATTTAACTACAAACCAAAGATCATTAAGAAGATTAAGAACTGCTTGTGAGCGTGCTAAGAGAACTTTATCATCTTCTACTCAAACTTCAATTGAGATTGACTCATTATTTGAAGGTACTGATTTCTACACTTCTATCACAAGAGCTAGATTTGAAGAATTATGTCAAGATTTATTCAGATCTACCATTGATCCAGTTGAGAAAGTTTTGAAAGATGCTAAATTAGACAAGTCTCAAATTGAAGAAATTGTCCTTGTTGGTGGTTCTACTAGAATTCCAAAGGTTCAGAAATTAGTCTCTGACTTCTTCAACGGTAAAGAACCAAACAAGTCTATTAACCCAGATGAAGCCGTTGCCTATGGTGCTGCTGTTCAAGCTGCTATCTTAACTGGTGACACTTCCTCAAAGACTCAAGACTTGTTATTATTAGATGTTGCTCCATTATCATTAGGTATTGAAACCGCTGGTGGTGTTATGACCAAGTTAATCCCAAGAAACTCTACCATTCCAGCCAAGAAGTCTGAGATCTTTTCTACTTATGCTGATAACCAACCAGGTGTCTTGATTCAAGTCTTTGAAGGTGAAAGAGCAAAGACAAAGGATAACAACTTATTAGGTAAATTCGAATTATCTGGTATTCCACCAGCTCCAAGAGGTGTTCCACAAATTGAAGTTACCTTTGATCTTGATGCTAATGGTATCTTAAACGTTTCTGCCGTTGAAAAAGGTACTGGTAAGTCTCATAAGATTACCATTACTAACGATAAGGGTAGATTATCTAAGGAAGATATCGAAAGAATGGTTTCTGAAGCTGAAAAATTCAAGGAAGAAGATGAAAAGGAAACCAAGAGAATTGCCGCTAAGAATGGTCTTGAATCCTATGCTTACTCTTTGAAGAACACTATGGATGATAAGGCCTTTACTGAAAAGGTTTCTGAAGAAGACAAGGCTGCTTTGAAAGAAGCTATTGACTCCACCATTACTTTCTTGGATGAATCTCAAGCTGGTTCTACTGAAGAATATGAAGATAGACAAAGGGAATTAGAAGGTGTTGCTAATCCTATCATGACCAAGTTCTACCAAGCTGGTGGTGCTCCTGAAGGTGGTATGCCAGGCGGTATGCCAGGTGGCATGCCAGGTGGAGGTCCAGCTCCTGAAGCCGGTCCAACCGTTGAAGAAGTTGATTAAATGATTTAATTAATTAATTGATTTGGTTATGAAAAATTAAAGAAAAATTACAAAAAAAAAAATTAAAAGAACGACAAAATATAAATAAAAGTCGATTCTATATATAATTTATATTTATTAAATATTATTTATGGGTTTTAAGTTTTAATTTATTATTATTTTAATTATTATTTGTTTTATATTTTGTAAAAGTTGTTTGAAATTATAGACCTATGGTCATACATAAATTAAGCTCAACACAAGATATTTCAATGTGTAGTAATGGTAAAAGCTAGTATGGCAATTGTTGTAAGCAATTCATTTATTATGTTTGCGATACGACAAGGCTGGTTTGGCCGGGTAACCCTTGCCCTTTTCAAAGTGAGAAAGAAGAAAGGAAAGAATGGAGCGAGGTGAGGTGTGTGATGAGTGTGAGATGAGATAAACGGATTATATATCTACTGACATATATTTTGAATCTATCTCTTGAGTTCATATAGCTATCTACTTAGATACTTAGAAATACATTGTTCTTATCGGCTTGTGTGTCCTTGATATAGGTTTTCTCGTGTCGTGTGTTTTCTCTTTAATTATCAATTCCATATTATTATACTATACTATTCTAATCAAGGGTTAAATTTTGCATCTCTGTTTAGGGTCTTTAATCATTTCTATTATATATAAAGCAATTGTTATAAAAAAAAAAAATACACACAAAATGAATAACGAATATGACTTTCTTTTTAAATTATTGCTGATTGGTGACTCCGGTGTTGGAAAATCTTGTTTATTAGTTAGATTTGCAGATGATACATACTCAGATGATTATATATCAACTATTGGTGTTGATTTTAAGATTAAAACCATTGAATTAGATGGTAAGGCTATAAAGTTACAAATTTGGGATACTGCAGGACAAGAGAGATTTAGAACTATAACTTCATCATATTATAGAGGTGCTCATGGTATTATAATTGTTTATGATGTTACTGATCAAGAATCTTTTAATAATATTAATCAATGGTTACAAGAAATTGATAGATATGCTACTAGTGGTGTTATGAAATTATTAGTTGGTAACAAATGTGATTTAACTGAAAAGAAAGTGGTTGAATATTCAGTAGCTAAAGAATTTGCTGATTCAAGAGGTATAAAATTCTTGGAAACTTCAGCTGCTAAATCTACTAATGTTGAACAAGCTTTCATTGTTATGTCTAAGCAAATTAAGTCTCAAATGGCAAACACTCAACCTGCTAACAACTCTAGTTCTAAGCCAAGTGTTAACCTAGCTGGTACTGCTGTTAACGGTCAACAAAGTGGTTGTTGTTAAATTACATGATAAATTTGACTCAATTTTTTCAAATAATTTACCTATTTTCTAATACTGTTCCCCTTTTTTTTTTGTTTCCTTAATTCATTATAATTTATAATTATTATTATTATTATTATTATTATTATTATTATTATCTTTTTTTCCGAGGTATTTTCACATACATATGTATGTACGTACTTATTTTCTGTTAAGTGTTCTTTTTTTTAATTTCAACTTGTCTATTTTAATTAATTTTAATTAGAAAATGCAAATTTTTTGAAAGTTTATTATCTTAAATTAGTTATATAGTTTAGTTTCATAATAATACTAAAGGTTTGTATAATAAAAATTGTTTGTAAATTGGATGAGATAAGAGATAACTTCATCAGTCGGTATACAGTGGTAATCTAATCGATCAGTAATTAAGACGGCTAAGAAATGTTGTGATTGTGCACGGGTTAGTTTGTTGGTTAAGGCTGGCCCGCTTATAGTTAACTACATTCAAGAGTTGAATGATAATAATCTTATTCACTGATATATCAAGCAATTCTGTGTTTTTTTTGGATCATTATTGCAAATTAACTATACAATGGCTGGAGCTTCAGAGAAGAAACAGGCTCAGTCCAATATCAAGATATTAAAAGAGATTCATATTATCTCATTAAGTATCAATTTACTTTCTTTAATATGTTTATTTTACTTCAAGAGACCATCTGCAAAGAAATGGTATATTATGCTTAGTTTACCAGCTTTTATATGTCAGTATGTCGTAGAGAAGACAGGTAGACCAAAGTACGTTATTAAACAAGGTGTTTCAACATTGGTTTCCTCGGGTGAAGATTTAAAGCAAACTGGTTTAACAGAATACATGTTTGACATTATTTATATGACATTGATCTGTGATGTATTAATGATCTTGTTTGGAAGTAATAGTGTATGGACAATATATTTGACTATTCCTGGTTTTGCCATTTACAAATTCCAAGGATTATTGTCATCTGCATTAGCTATGTTTGGAATCAAGATGCCTAGTTTAAGTTTGAATAGATCATCCAAGAATGGAGAAGCTCTGGAGACTAAGGAAGATGCTGCACCTACTAAGAGTAAGAGACAGGCGAAATTAGAAGCTAGAGGAAATAAGCAAAAGGTGAGGTATAGATAAGCTAATAAAGGAGGAAGAGGCTGTATGTAGCCCATATGATCATATTTGTATATATACTGAGTATAAATAGCTTTAAAATGGCGATGTCAAAAAAAAAAAAGAAGAGGCTGTGGAGATCTGAGTAAAAGAGATGGCCATTTGCTATTTGCCACTATTCTTATCACAGAGAAGAACAAGTCATTGACTTTATTAATTTGTATAAGTTATCAGTAATAATATGTAAAGTAACATAGTTTAATAATATTTTAATCATAAAGTACTCTTAAATTGTAGTAAGTCAATTCAATTCACTGCAACAATGAAATTACGTTGCAAAATGCACGTAACCCCTGCTCTGTAATGTGGCAAATAAGTGTGGCGTGTACTAGTGAAATTGTGTTTTGCTGGCTTTTTTCGATTCTATTCGATTCACATTGTGTGGCTGATGAGACAACTCCTTTCCCTTTCTAATAAGGGCTGAGGGATTGGGAGCTTTTTCCTTCTTCATCTTTCCATTTATTACCATCCTTGTATCATCTTTCCCCTGTTTGTTACAGTGTCAATCAATTAACTATCTACCCCCAGATATTTATAATAAAACATATTCAACAGTCACAATGGATGGTATGTACACATTTGCCATGGCTTCCTACAATTGATTGACCTTCCAACTGTGTCCCAACAACTATACTGTATTCCGTCTTTTTGAAATATTGCCCGTTTTGTTTTCCAAGATTCCCCCCTCTCTCACTCAGATCCCTAAAGTAATACATCTATAATATCACGTATCTGATGAACCAAGTACATATATTAAGTCTGTTTCGTTGATTGATTGATGGCGTTGATGCGCCTAGTGTGTTGTTGTTGAGATCATTGAAAGGTTTGGCTGGACACGGATGCGAACAAGGATCAAATCAATCGGAGCACAATCACAATGTCACTTTCCAATGGCATTGCTACTCATTTACGCAATATATATACTAACTGATTATCCTAATTTATTATGCAGAACAAACCCCACCAGTATGTACCCAGAAGATAGATTCAATTGTGCATTTGCAGGGCAAAATAGTAAGAGGCTAGATTTGAGTTGACGTGCCCATACTTAACAGCTGTGCTACTAATAGTAGAATATGGCTATGCTTCTTCAAGCCCTTACCATGTTATCTTTCCCTCCTTTCCCGTATTGTTATTCGCGGATTCCCAGCTGCAACTAATTGCGTGGGTGTATCTAATTCAATTTTAATTCAAATTATTAATACTAACTTACTATCTTTATTACTTTTTATTTAATACAGTTAGTTATCGATAACGGTTCCGGTATGTGTAAGGCCGGTTACGCCGGTGATGATGCTCCAAGAGCCGTCTTCCCTTCCATCGTTGGTAGACCAAGACATCAAGGTATCATGGTCGGTATGGGTCAAAAGGATTCTTATGTTGGAGATGATGCTCAATCCAAGAGAGGTATCTTATTATTAAGATACCCAATTGAACACGGTATTGTCACAAACTGGGATGATATGGAAAAGATCTGGCATCACACTTTCTACAACGAATTAAGAGTTGCTCCAGAAGAACACCCAGTTTTATTAACTGAAGCTCCAATGAATCCAAAGATCAACAGAGAAAAGATGACTCAAATTCTTTTTGAAACTTTCAACGTTCCAGCTTTCTACGTTTCTATTCAAGCTGTCTTATCTCTTTATGCATCTGGTAGAACTACTGGTATTGTTTTAGATTCTGGTGATGGTGTTACTCACGTTGTCCCAATTTACGCTGGTTTCTCCTTACCACATGCTATTTTAAGAATTGATTTAGCTGGTAGAGATTTAACTGACTACTTAATGAAGATCTTATCTGAACGTGGTTACACTTTCTCTACTTCTGCTGAAAGAGAAATTGTTAGAGATATTAAGGAAAAATTATGTTATGTTGCCTTAGATTTCGATCAAGAATTACAAACTTCTTCTCAATCTTCTGCTATTGAAAAATCTTATGAATTACCAGATGGTCAAGTTATTACCATTGGTAACGAAAGATTTAGAGCTCCAGAAGCTTTATTCCACCCATCTGCTTTAGGTTTAGAAGCTGTTGGTATTGATCAAACTACTTATAACTCCATTATGAAGTGTGATGTTGATGTTAGAAGAGAATTATACTTAAATATCGTTATGTCTGGTGGTACTACTATGTTCCCAGGTATTGCTGAAAGAATGCAAAAGGAAATCACTGCTTTAGCTCCATCTTCAATGAAGATTAAGATTGCTGCTCCACCAGAAAGAAAATACTCTGTCTGGATTGGTGGTTCTATCTTAGCTTCCTTATCTACTTTCCAACAAATGTGGATCTCCAAGCAAGAATATGATGAATCTGGACCATCTATCGTTCATCATAAATGTTTCTAAGGAAATAATGAAATTTAATTTATTAGATTTATTTTATTATTACCTTTTTTTTTAAAAAAAAAAAAAAAAACACACAATAAAAATTGAATATTAAAAGAAAAACCAGTGTTTTCTTTTTTTATCACTTTTCGAAATTATACTACTAAAGTTTCAATTATTAATATGAATTAAAGGTATTCTATTAAATTGATATTTATTTTCATTATATAAGTTAAATAAAATTATATAGATTTATTTTTATTTTTTTAATATAATAATTGAACTAAATTAAAAACTGAAACAAATCAAAGTAATACAAAAGTAATACAATAATTAGAATTGAAATTAAAAATTAAAGTCTTAATTCCTTATTTTAAAAACCATCATTTATACCTTTTTCAAATTCATAAATAAGTCTTTTATCATTAATATCCCACCAATATTTAAAAGTTTTGGTTTCATCTTTATCAAAATATTCTTCTCTAGTTACATCCCAAGGTTTAGGTGTTATTATATAATGAATATTCTTGACTTCTTCAATATTCCATAAATCATCATGGTATAACGCCAAAGTTTTCAAAGCATTGTATTTATAACTCAAGGACATCCATTGAGAATCAAATACATCAGACAATAATGATTGATCTGCAAAATCATAATTGAGTGTCTTTGTTTCGTCATTTATCGCGTCAAGAATACGTTGGTATAACTCTAACGAAGGATCACAGGCAACCAATCCACCATTACAGATCTTAAGACCTGTTTTAGCATGTGGAGATTTCATATCCCATTGTGGATCACCTTTGATTAGGGAATCATGTTTTTTCTGTTCACATTGAGTAAATGAACAATTTTCAGGAATCCAATCCTTTGGGTAATGTTTTTTATCATATGGATTACAAACACATGCAGGAGCAGCTGTAAAATACCAATTTTCAGAAGATTTTGTAATTGGGATCTCCATTAACTCGTCCATATTATCAATGACAATCATATCTGAATCTAATTGAACAACTCTTTTGAATTGAATTAATTTAAAAGGTTGTAATTTAGAGAAACAGTCATAAAATCTAGGATCATTCGAATAGTCTTTAGTCTTAGAAGGCATGATGTAATCGATTCTAATCTTTGGGATCCCACGAATATCCAATACCTTATGAGCCTCATTATCAGGCATTGACTCTGTAAAGCCATCAGTATAAAGTGCTACAAGTGGGTATTTGGAACCTAATTGCTTTAATGAATAATCAAGAGCAATTAAACCAGTTAAGTACTTTGTATTTGTTATCAACGTGGTCCATACTTTTGTGTATTTACCGTCTGGTAAATCAGGCAGTGGAATATATGCCATTAGGTTTTTAATTAAACTAAAGAATTGACCTTTAAAAATGTTTTGTTTTTTTTTTTTGTAAACCCTTAAATACAAGATCAATAAGCGTGTCAGTAATAAGAAATGTGGCAAATGAGAAGATCCCAACGATGATGAAATATATAGAGGGTCCCCCGATACCTAAAAGGGCGAAAAGCGGCCCCTTCCCTATCAGTCACCCCTAGCACAGCCTGGAATTCAGCAAGGCTACTACTTTATTAATAATAATTTCCTTTATTGTCTTATGTGATTACGTAATGATCTATTTTGATTTAAATTGAGATTGAGATTGGCTTTTAGTCTTGTGGGTTACACACACAGCCACAGCCACAGTCAAGTAGTACACCCGTGCACGTGCCAATAATACACACACCCGCCACACTCCAGCCACACCAGTTCTAGTCCAGAAAATTGGAGTAAGCGAAGGGGAAGAAAAGCAATTACGACAGAGTCAGACCCATAGCATTCAATCAATATAATATATACATTATTATATTATAATAAAAATTATTTATATTTTATAACCCACCTTCTTATAATACATTTACTATGACCCCTATGGTAACAGGTTTCTAAGCAACATTTTGAACACAATCACTCATACTTTGCAACTCCATATTTCTTGCCATCTGCGTTATTACTGCCTTTTTTTAATTCCACTTTACTAAGCTTCACCCAGACCCTTGTTTTACTTGATTGTACTGCATAATTAAATTTAATTTCCTAAACTCCCAAACATTGTCAAGATTAATCTTATTGATAAATTACTGTCTGAATTACAATCTATTTTCAACATCAAACGCCATTTTTGTACATCATTTTAAAAACCAATCATTCAATTTACTTTTTAGCTAAACGCAATTATAACTCAAAATTTATTAATTCATTATTAAAATTGTCACTCATTCAAAATGGTTTTAGTTAATGGCTTGAAATACGCTTGTGAGCGATGTATAAGAGGTCATAGAGTAACCACTTGTACCCATACAAATGAACCCCTCATATTGATTAAACCAAAGGGAAGACCCTCAACACAATGTTCACATTGTAAAGAACAAAGACAAAAGAAAAATTTACATATTAAATGTACGTGTTCCAAGCAAGATCATGACTCTTCGTGTCCTTGCTTTGTTACAGGTAAATGTACTTGTCAAACTAAACTTAGAAAATCAAAGGAAAATAAAGATAAGGATAAAGAAAAGGGTAAAGATAAAGATTCAAAAGATTTGAAAAATTTGAAAAATGAATCTATAAGTTCAATAGGCAGTACTCAAAGTTCTATACCGACTGGTACTCCATCTCAAATGACTACTCCAAATACTAGTTCAATTCCAAGACCTGTATCACGTAATAAATTAGAAAATTTAAATTCAAATGATTTATTCAATAATATAGATGATTCATCTGATTTAATCACTGCGAATGATTTTTTCCTGGAAAACTCAATTAAATCTTGGGATATGGACTCAGCTTCTGATTTATCCAATAACATTAAACTTGAATCATTAAGTCCAGTCAATTCAATTAATTCAATTAATCATGGCTCCGATTTACATCTTAATATACCAGTTTCTTTGACTATGCCATTAAGAGATAATCCACCATCTATATCAACAAAGGATAAATACTCTTATTTCCAAAATCAAAATCATCAAGTGGGAATGTATCCTTTACAAAAATTCAAATCTGTAACACCATCTTCTGAAACTTCAAGCAAGAAAAGATTAGGTGAAATAACAATCCCAATGAATGAATATATCGCCCCTATGAACTCAATGAATACTAATCTGAATAACTTACTCATATCTGTTGGATCTCCACCTACTCCTGATGAACTCAGTGCTGCCGCTGCAGCTAATGCTTCAAGATCCCATGATGAAAATGCATTAAAGAAGAATAACGAATTGAACAACAATTCATCAGGTTATTTGAATCAAAGAGACGGTAGTTTCCCCCTGATTGATTCTCAATTGAACAGTTCATCTTCCTCACAGTCTAATAATAACCAGAATAATAATGAATATGGCTCCAAGTACTCTACTTCATTGGCTGATGATACTTTTGGAGATATAGTGATCCCAATGGCAGGTAATGGGTTACTGGATTTATTTGACACAAATAATACCGGTGGTAACAGTAACAATTATATGAATAATTCTGGAACTTCAATTAGCGCTAATAATAACAATAACTTACCTAATGGAGGTATGAATAACTTATACAAGAAATCGTATAATTTGTCAAATACTTCGATTAAGTCTACGGACTCACCTGGCCCAGAAGGTTACTTCCCATTATATGCCCTAATTGGTCCTAAAGAGAATACTAGCAACAGTAACAGCAATATCAATAACTCTAATCCTAATGGATCATCTTCCTTATCTTACTCTAATTTGAGTAATCATAATGGACACTCTTCTAAACCTTTGTCAAGGACATACACTGGTGGAAGCAATTACAGTAATTACTCCTCTCATTCTCTTCATAGTGCCAATCATGGACATGGACACGGTCATGGACATCACGGGCACGGACACGGACATGGTCATAACAACAGCCATTTCTCACCATACCCTAATCCAATGACCCACTCTCACTCTCACCATTCTGTTCATTCACAATCTCAATCTCAATTACGTAGATCCAACTCGTTCTTATCCATTTCATCGGCTGAATCTATCGAATCTTTGAACAGTTCGAATTTCTCAACTTTAAATTTACATTCTCCACCAACAGACTCGGCTAATAATCCAATTAATTTCAGGCAACAGCAAAATAGCGATGATCAGAATCCTCAGTCATTGACTATCGATGATGAAGAGAATATCACTAAATTGACTAATGCCAAGACAAATACCACTTTAATGGACGATATTTATCAGACAAAGACGTATACTGAAGATAATGATTTGAAAAAATTGAAATCTAGGCCTCAATCAAATTATTTCAATGATGATGATATGTCTTTGTTATCACCAGATTCCATAAACAATCAAAACATCTTGAGATTACAGAAACAAGATCTGAACAGTAATTACTCATCTTCAAATTCGCCCAACTCGCTCCAAAATCAAAATCCAACCCAGACTCCAACTCAATTAAATACATCTTTAAACACTACTACTATCAAATACGAAGATGATGCAGTTGATAAATTAGATGCTTTTTTAAGTTATGATGACAACAACGATAATGGTTTATCCTCAATTCAAGTATCCAATGCATCATCTCAGCAATCTGATTTCAATATTGCACCATTTGATCCATTCCCACAGACTAACAATCCTCTTAACGAATACACAAACAATAATGCCACTCGTGCTAATAATAACACTAATAATAATAATGTCAATACTAATGTCAATTCCATTCCTACAAACACTAATTCTAATTCTAATTCTAATTCTACTTCTACTTCTACTTCTAATTCTAATTTTTTTGCTAACAACCTTCTTACAACTAATCCGGTCAACTTTGATGAGTTCAATTCGTTTATTGACTTACAACAAGACAATAACATATAGTGATATTATTTGTTGACTAGGATTTTTTATTTACTTTTTTCCCCTACTTTATATATACTTTTTTACACTTTTATGTTTTTTTGACAAAAATTTTAAATTTAATGGAATTCATTAATAGACTTTAACTATAGACTTGAATTATACCTCAATTGTAAAACTGTAACCACATAGTATATGTAGAGACAGATTTGTTTCAGTGATTTACAATTTTAGACGTGTTTTCTTTACCTATTTACTTTTTACGTGGCAACTGATTGATATCCCCAGACTTTTCTCCCCTTAATACCGGGGTTTGACTTGTCCTTGACTCACTTCCAAGGCTACATTATAACGTGAAACTTGCTGATTAATGTATACTGAATAATGAATCAACCATCATCAATGTCAAAGCCCTAACTGTGGCTGTCTTCCATAATTCTTGTCATTTCCCACAAAATCGTACTCCGGAGGATGTTTCTCCGATGACTAAAAGTTAATCCGAGACTTGATTTACACCGCACAGTTTATAAAGAGCCTGATTGTTTCTCCATATTACTCCAGCTTATATGATAAGCAAACAATCAAAACAGCCCCCTGTTTAAAACAATATCAATTAACCCATATTATATTGTCTTATAACACATCATACAGTATCATGTCTGCCCCATTGAATATTGCTATCGTTGGTACCGGTGTCTTTGCCACTGCCAACCATTTACCTAACTTGCAAAAGCAGCCTGAAAATTATAAGATTAAAGGATGTTTTAATAGAACTGTCTCAAAGGCTAAAGATTTTGCCATCAAGGCAGGTTTAGACCCAGAACAAGATGTCTATGAATCTTTGGAAGCTGTGTTTGAAGACCCAGAGGTTGATGTCGTTGACGCTCTCCTACCTGTTCAAACTAACCTTGAAGTCGTGAAACTTGCAATCAAACATAAAAAGAAGCTTTGTATCGAGAAGCCAATTGCCGCTAATATCGAACAAGCTAAGGAGATTGTTAAATTAACCAAAGAGAATCCTGATTTTAAGATCTCTATCTTAGAACACTGGTGCTACTACAAGACTATTGGTTTAATGAAAGATGCAATTGCAAAGATTGGTAAAGTTTACTCATTTACATATCACTCCACCGGTCAATTCAATTTCCACAATAAATATTTAGTTCCTTGGAGATTAAACCCTCAACATATTGGTGGTTTCTTATCCGATGGTGGTGTCCATCAATTGGCATTATTGACTGGTATCTTAGGAGATATCAAGAATGTTTCTGCTCATACTAGACAAATAAGAGAATTGAGTGGTACTGATGATATTGCCTACTCCTTGATGGAAACCGAAGCTGGTGTCATTGGTACATTTACATATGGTTCTGCCTTTGGTAATACTTCCAAAGACTGTTATTTCCAAGTATTAGGTGACAATGGATCTGTAAGATTAGATTTCTCTCCATCTTTACCTAATTTTGAAATTGTCTTGAGAACAGGTGGTGCCACTGCTGAATCCACAGATTTCAGGACTGAAACTATTCAAGTTGAAGGTGAATATAAGGACACTTTTAGAGAATTCCAAGTCTTTGCAGAATGCGTCAAATCTGATGACTACTCTGGCATTTTGTCTACTCCAGAAGTAGCCTTCCACCATTTAGCTATTGTCGATGCTATCATCAAGAGTTCCAAGGCTAACGGTCAACCATTCGATGTTGACAAGCCTTGATTTTAACTATTATGTATTTCTTATTATTTACAATTCAAATGACTTTTTTTGGTTTAAAAACTTCTATTTTTTCTTGTAATTATATGGAACTATTAAATAAAAGTCTACAGTAAAAAAAATTTTTCAACGATTATTCATAATCACAAGAAAACATGGGAATGTGTTTATGGTTGTGTATCATGATATTCAAATGTCTTGCTTTCTACCATAACGGTTGAGCAAATTCATCTTTCTATCTCCAAGAGCCCGATTAGTCAACCAAGCAATACCAGCTGCAATGATACTAAAACCAAGCATAACAACAAGCATCATATTAGAATACTCGTATAATCTAGCCGCATCAGCAGGCCACCCAGAGTATAATGCGTATGTAGCTGTAACCGAACCTAAATTACCTAAACCAGAGACCAAAGCCGCTGAAACTGCAACACCAACATCTGAATATAAAGAGCCAAACATCTCAGCTGCCATTGTCATACAGATTGGTACGGTTGGACCTAATCCAAACCCAGCAATCAATAAACCAGCGTATCTATTCCATGACCCATGTGCATATGTACAGATCAGCATACCTGCAATAATAATTAAAGTGGATACAGAAAAGAATAAAGGTCTGAACTTCTTGTATTTATCAGCAAATGGAGTAACAATTAAGATACCCCCAAGGTCAAACAACCAAATAGGAGCATATAGCAAAGACACGTCAATTCCTGATAAACTTGGATCATTAGCTTTGATTAAAGTAGTAGCAAAGACAGCTAAACCAAACCCAGTTCCAACGACACCAAAGTACATCATGATCAAAGGCCAGATTCTCACTTCAGATAAGATCTCAATCAAGTCTCTAGCATTGTAAGCAAGATTCTTGTATCTTCCTTGCATATCTTGTTTATGTAACTGTCTTTGATATGGAGTCAAAGGCTGGGTAGTAACTGAATATTTTGATAAGAAGTTTGGAATCAACTTGTCCATTCTGGATTTGTATAAGGAATCAGATTCAATTAAATGAGCAGGGCGATCAGGTAACCACCAAATCAGGACAATACCAACAGCAATAGTTATCACACCATATACAATAAACATCCATTTCCAACCTTCCAATCCATGCTTCATGTCAATCTTTTGGAAGCCCGCAGAAACCAAACCTGCCGCAGAAGCTGATAATTGGGCAGCTGTGAAATAGTACCCAATTCTCTTTGCGGTTCTTTGTTCGGGATACCATAATGAAATATAGTAAGACATACCTGGCCAAGTACCTGCACCACAAAGACCAGAAATAAATCTAATGGCTGTAATACCACTTGCATTATTCAATGCTGCGTAACAAGCGTAAACCAAACCAACACTGATCACAATACGGGATAACCAAATTTGAGGTGACAACCTAGTCATTGCAAGATTCATTGGGACGTCAAAGATAATATAACCAACATAATACAGAGCAGAAGCGGTAGCTGTATCGTGAGAAGTCAACCCCAATGTTTGAATTAAAGAATGGCCAGCAGAACTGTTCATAGTTAAAGTGTTACCATAGGCAGAAGAACCAAATGAAGTTAAAAAGTATAAACACCATAATGCAGGGATGATACGATAGTCAAGACGTCTATAGAGCTTATCATACTCGCTAGCCAGCTGTTCACCATCTTGGGAACCAACAATTGATTCTTCGTCAACTTCAGAAGCACCTGGTTTGTAAGTGGAACCATTCATTTCAGTTTCTTTGAACGAGTTTTTCTCGGAGGTGGCAGATTGAGGGGAGCCCAAAGTATTCATAATTAATCAAAGCAATAAAAAAAAGCGAAGAGTAACGAGTGGATACGTCTTCTCTTTACACGAAATAAATTTTCTTTTGCAAATACAGTAAACTTCAAAGTAATATAATAAGAGGTGATGTAGAAAAGAATCCAGCACAACTGGAAATGGGTGCTAGAAGGTACTTTAGATACAAATCAAGGTAATGATGACGGGAAAAAGTCAAGAGGCGCACATTGAATTTTTCAACAAACTGGAGTTAATCATCTTACCCGATTTGGACTATCAAAGTGAATCATCTCGAGCTATGGACACTAATGTTGGCTGTCACTCCCGGGAATGCTCTGATAGTCTACTCCCAACAAAACCCAACATTTTGCAAACACTAACAGCTATG
Source organism: Ogataea sp. yHMJ1 (assembly GCA_030571015.1). NCBI lineage: Eukaryota > Fungi > Ascomycota > Pichiomycetes > Pichiales > Pichiaceae > Ogataea > Ogataea sp. yHMJ1. The sequence continues at coordinate 166,618 of JAJLXB010000027.1, forward strand.
GCCACTCTAGGATGTGAATGACTCATTCTATAGTTAAAAAGCGTCATTTGGATAGTTATGATTGGCGAACAAAGTTCACACTCAGTTGGCTGTTTGAAGTAAATTTGGCTTACGCATTTAATAAAACATCTTTAGCAAAGGATATGTGTGTGTGTGGGTCTAGATCAACTGGTCTTGAGGTTGCCTGTAGGCCTAATTTGTAGCCTTTTGTATACAAATGTATATATAGTAGTAACTTGCAATGGATTGTGATGTGTTAGGTTTTTTAAGGTTGTATTGAAAATACATTAAAAGGTGAGAATTTTAATTTTGAAACCCAAACAGTAACAAAATACTTACAATGTATCAAGCTATTACATTGACATACACTAATGTCTTTAATAAAAACAATTATTGTACCACAAGGTTATTTGGGTTTTTATTTAAAAAGTTTGCGTTAGAATGGATGCTTTTGTAACTAATAAGAGGACTAAGTGCTTCTAACACAACATTCACAAAGTCGCACTTTTGCATTACTGTATTTACAACCACAGAGGCCGTACAAAAATGTTGAATCTGATTAATATTTTATAGTTTTTCTATTTCTTTGGTTGAATATACAATTTTATTTATTTAATGACGAGAGTTATAACTTATTGAACGTTCAGGAGACCTGTCCCTCTTGCTAGATTCCTTCGTTTGTGTATAACAGTCATAATGATATACTCTCTCTCTATTCTTTTCCCTTACACTAATAGCATTCTTCCATACCCATTCACCTAAGGCTTCGTCAAATACACCATTGAGCTTCTCACGGCATATACCACAAGTGACTGTATTATCTACTGAATCATCGGGGACTATGACGTACTTTGATTCAATATCTTCTTTTTCTTGTTTCGAGTCATCCTTGAATGTGAGTGTGGTGGAATCAGTTAGGTCTAAAGATCCGACAATTTCGTCTTCTTTGAATTTGATCCAAGAATCATCAGAAAGAAACCAAGCTCTATTTTGAATACTCTTCTTTTCTCCGCCTTTCAGCTTCTTGTTGACTCTGAAATGCCAATCTAAATGCTTCTCCTTTTCCTTAGATCCATCAACAGTATCAGGGAATCTCTTGGAGCAATTACTACATTGGTTCGGCTTTCTATTGTAAATTAAATTGATATCATCTTCTGAAAGTTTATGATTATTGATAAACGTTTGAGTCAATTCAAATTTAGCAAAGATGACCTTTGGATTGTTTTTATTCAATAAGCTCAAGGCGGAAACATCGTTACCGTTTGCTTTCTTAGCAACTAGACTCTGCAAGAAATCTAAAGTATTGGAAGAGGCTAACATAGGTGTTTGAGCTCTTGGTGATTTGATAGGCTGCTGCTGTTGTCGCTGAAGAGGCAACGCAGGACGAGACTCAGTAGGAGGAGGCGTAGATGTTGCTACTGGAGTGTTTTGCTTTTGATAAGCGTTCATGAAATTGAGTAAAAGGTTAGCATTATTGTTTGGGTTCACTTGATTCATTTGATTATTGAATTGACTAAATTGATTATTCTGTGAGTTTATATTTGGAGGTCCTTGCTGTGAAAGATTCAAAAGATTGGTCAACTGTTGTGTAGAAAACATTGGCATCTGTGGTTGACTACTTGGCATGAATTGAGGATTCTGCTGTGGGTTCTGCTGCTGTTGCGTCTGGGACTTGCGTTGCTGTTCTCTCATATATTCCTCTAGTTGTCTTTTTTCATCAATTTGTACCACATCAACTTGCTTTCTGACCTGTTCTAATTGCTCCTTAACAATTGTTTGCGTTTCTAAGATTTTCCTCAAGTTGGCCAATACATCTGCTCTATCATTGGCCTTTGGATCATTTGGCATTCTATGCAACCGCTGCATGACCATTGATTGTACTTCTTTTATTCTTTTGATTAAATATTCTGATGTCAATGGCTCCTTATTGAGGTAAATTTCATTATTACTTCCAGGACGTTGATTGTTTGCTGTGGCTTTAACCAAAAATTTATCGATTAATTGCATCTGTGGTTCTGGAAATAATGAAAGGCGTGTGATAGGATTTGGAACTTTCCATGTTTCATATAGTTTGATAAGCTTGATTCTAGTCTGATCATCTACTAACGAATATACGTTAGTAAAGTTTTTGTAAATGTTAGCACCAAACAAAGAGGTATAAGGGGGACCGACATTTTTTGCTATGGAATCCAACAAATATAGTAACCATATTTTGTGATTTGGAATTGCCTTGTTTAGTCTTTGATCAAGGGCTTTAACTATCTCTGTGGCAGCATTGACATTTTCTTGGGCAATTAAAGTATGAGTATCGATTATTGGTTTTGAATTATTGGTCAAAGCAGCCAATGAATTATAGTAATCTAAACCAATTTGTTCAGGACTTGGTTCCTGAGTATCCTGTGACATTGTTATGATAAATAAAATTGTTTTGTCTGTTTTGATATGTTAATTCCTTTGTTTTCTCAATTGTTTCTAACACTTGAAAGTGTCAAAGTACGAAGAAAGGGAAGATATAAGATGTGATTTATTATGCTAAATAATTTACTGTTCAAAAGGGTCTAGTAAATGCTAGATACAACAATAAGAAGCTCTCAAAGTGTCTAAAACAACCAGACAATGAACAGTTTTGGGTACTATACAAGTATAGAGGGGACTAAAAGACTAAAGATAAAAACAGGACTTGCTTTCCTAAAGAACGAATCTTTGTTGATGTTAAAATGTCAAGCAACGCTAAACGGAAACGGTACTAAGAACACAACAAGACGCCTGTGAGACAAATAAACTCTTAGTAGATTAGATTCTGTGATTACTGTCTGTTAACGAGGATGTATTGCCTGCAGTAGATAAGAAGAATGTCCTTTTCGTTGGCCTTCCAGATGTTGGTCCCTTCCATCCTCTCGCCTTCTTTCTCTCCGAGTCGTCAAACTGAAATCGACGCGCCGGCGACCGTGAAAAATTCTGGAGGCCATCACGGCGACCGTTGGAGTTGAGTGGGATTGTGGTGGTGGTAATGACGATGATGACTATAAAGAATAGTTGTGCTGTCTTCTCTCCACTGTAATCCCTTTATTCAACTGCAAAGATTTCTCTATATCAATAGAAAATAATAATCCATTATGCAAAGATCTGTGTTAAGAGCTGTCAACGCCGGTCTCCGTGCTAACTCATCCCGTCTCCCAAGAAGTTTCCACCAACCAATTGCCGTCAGACAATTCTCTTACACCCAAAGATTCTTGAACGAAAAGAAACCAGAAGGTGAAGCTGAACAACCAGCTGCTGAACCAGCTACTGAAGAGTCCCCATTAGAAGTTGAACTCAGAGAATTAAAGACTAAATTAGATCAAAAGGACAAAGAATGCGCCGAATTCAAAGATCGTTACATTAGATCCGTCGCCGATTTCCGTAACTTACAAGAAACTACCAAGAGAGAAATCCAAAAGGCCAAGGACTTTGCCTTACAAAAATTTGCCAAGGACCTTATTGAATCTATTGACAACTTTGGCCATGCTTTAAGTGCTGTCAAGGAAGATACCTTAAAGACCAACACTGAAGTCAACAACTTATACGATGGTGTTAAGATGACCAGAGACATCTTTGAAAAGACTTTAGAAAGACATGGTTTGAAGAAAATCGATCCTTTAGATGAACCATTTGATCCAAACAGACATGAAGCCACTTTCCAAACCCCACATCCAGATAAGGAACCAGGTACCGTTATGTTTGTTCAACAACCAGGTTTCGAATTAAATGGTAGAGTTTTAAGAGCTGCTAAGGTTGGTATCGTCAAAGGCGAAGAATAAACTGATTAGTAGAATAATTCATTACTGATTAAACAATTTCACTTTTTCTTATTTTACGTTTTAATGCAATCACTTATCCTTTTTGTACCAATTTTACAATTTTGATGTTTCTTGTTTGTTTCATTAGAACGACAATCCCAGAGAGTTTGTCGCTTGCATACTATTAATGATACTCAAAAACAAAGCACAGAAAGAAATCACTTATACACACATTTTCTTTTAATTTCTTGCCTATTTTTTTTATCTTCATTTTTCGTTATTGATTTGTTTATGTACATAGTCTAAATATCGTCTTATTTACAAAATATGATAGCTACCATATTTATTTTCCTCAAACAATATGCTTGTAATCATGAGATTCAAACCTAGCATACTGTATTTTAAATTTTCTTCCCTTGAGTTCATGATGGTTGAGCTTGGTGATTGCTTTTGTTGCATTTTCAGCAGTTATGAATCTTATAAACCCATAACCTAATGACATTCTTGTGATTGGTGATCTCATTAGTCCACACCTAACTGCACCATATCCAGCAAACTTAGAAATTACATCGTCCTCTGTTACCTCATAAGGAAGGTTTCTGATATAAACAATATGATAAGGATCAAACTGCTTAGCTCTCATAAAAGCTGAAGTGAGCCCAAGCTCAAGTGGCATATTCTTGATAACTATACCTTGCATTTCCACCATAGCGTTTCTCGCCTGTACAGGCGTTTCAAACTCTATTTTAGCACGCCCTTTTGATTTCCCAGTAACTTCATCCTTGAGGATCTCTATGTTGGTGACACCATCAACAATCTCAAACGCAGACCTCACATCGTTTTCAGTTGCATCAAATGCGAGTCTATCAGCATAAAGAATACGTTTTGGGGTATTGCCAAACACTTTTTTTGTGGTACTTTTGGTTGCATACTGTCGTATGCCTATAAGCTGCAAGCTCTTAAACATTATTTTGGCTAACTTGCTCTTAGTTTGTTGTTTTTTACAGATGAATAGTTACGAAGAGACCTGATTAGATAGACCTAAATAAAAATTAATATAGAGATAAAGCTGTAAAAATCATCTGTGCACCAGATACATTAATAACCTCTTGCGAGATTCTTCATCTATACAGTAAGCTGTTCTATTGTCCACATAGCCGTATTTTAAAATCGATTAGAGCCAATTACTCACTGCAATACATTGTGAATCATTCCAAGTGTTGATTGAATAACATACTGCTCAATAGAAAATGCCTCCCCCACCACCTCCTCCGCCACCACCACCTCCCGCGGCTGGTACGTCAGCTCCAACTCCTGGTAGAGATGCTCTTCTTGGTGATATTAGAAAAGGTATGAAACTGAAGAAAGCGGTAACAAATGACAGATCTGCTCCGCAGCTAGGAGGAAGCTCAAATGGATCATCCTCAGGTATGGTGGGAATGGCTTCTGCTCCTGCAATTCCCTCAATGCCATCTTCTAGACCTGCAGGATCCGGATCATCAGGTACTCCATCAATTCCATCATCATCAGCACCTCCAGTACCAAACTTGGGAGATATATTTGCAGGAGGAATGCCTAAATTGAAACACAGAGCAAACGATATAGACACAGGTGCTGTTCCAACTACTTCTGCTCCACCAGTACCTTCAATGGCGGCCCCTGTGCTTCCATCAGCAAGACCAAATAGGGCATCTACGTCAAGTGCACCTCCAATCCCATCAATGGGAGCACCAGCTGTTCCATCCATAGCTGCCCCATCAATCCCTCAAATGCCATCAAAGAGACCAACTGCACATGCAGGAGCACATGGTATACCACAAGCTCCTCCATTACCTTCATCTACAGCACCTTCTGCTCCTCCATTACCCTCATTTGGTGCACCTCCTGCACCTCCTATGCCATCGACATCGGTACCACCACCTCCTCCGCTACCTTCTACATCTGCTCCGCCTCCACCACCAATTCCCACTACAGAAGCTCCAAAGATGCCATCAGCACGTCCATCACATGCAAATGCAAGTTCAACCAGCAGTAGTCCACCTGCTGCTCCACCTCTGCCTTCAGGCGGCTTGCCATTTTTAGCTCAGATCAACGCCAGAAGGGATGATTCACATGTTATAGATGATGTATCTAGCTCTTCTCAAACCCCTTCAGCTCCTCCTCTTTCATCCAGTTCAGCTCCACCTCCACCACCTATGCCATCTATGGGAGCACCACCTCCACCACCTATGCCATCTATGGGAGCACCCACTCCACCACCTATGCCATCTATGGGAGCACCCACTCCACCACCTATGCCATCTATGGGAGCACCACCTCCACCCCCTATGCCATCCATGACCGCACCAACATCATCTGCTACACCACCACCAGCTCCCACCTTACCTAGTGGAGGGGGTCTTCCATTCTTAGCAGAGATAAATGCAAGAAGAGACGAATCGCATGTGATAGATCATGTCGATAGTTCATTTTCAGCATCTGGTTCTTCAATAAGTGCTGCTCCATCTATACCAAAAACATCTGCACCAGCTATTCCATCATCTATGACCCCATCTATACCATCTCCTCCTAATGCACCAATGGGAAAATCTGGTCAGAATGCGTTTTTGAATGACATATTAGCAAGAAGAAAACCACAGGAAGATGAAGAGGATGATTACTCTGATGCTGGTGAAGGATTTACAAGTGAAGAAGAAGAGGACGATGATCAAGAATATAGCACTCCAGCACCAGCATTTATTCCACCATTACCTACTTCTGCACCACCTCTTCCAGGTTCGTATGCTCCATCTATACCATCTGCACCATCTGCACCAGCACCACCAGCACCACCGGCACCATCTATGTTTACACAAGCTCCAAATATTCCCTCACAGCTAGCACCACCAGCACCACCAGCACCACCAGCACCACCAGCACCATCTATGTTTACACAAGCTCCAAATATTCCTTCACAGCTAGCCCCACCAGCACCACCAGCACCACCGGCACCATCTATGTTTACACAAGCTCCAAATATTCCTTCACAGCTAGCCCCACCAGCACCACCATCATCTCAAGCGCCATCTCTTCCAACATCTCAAGCACCACCTCCACCAGCCCCAGCTTCCAAAGCCAATGGTAAGAAAGCTCCACCTCCACCACCTCCACCTGGTGGATCAAATGATACACAGGATGATGGATTTTATCTCCAGACCCCAACGAATCGTTTGCAAAAGAAGAGCGGTAGATTATTCAGCGGAGGATCTACAGTTTCCAAGCCAGACGATGAAAAGATCAATGCACAACAACATATGGGATCATCTTTACGTAAGATAGATGCCTCAGCGTACACTATTGCTGGTAGTGGAGCCAGTGCAGACTCTGCGGTTGTAGGTAAGAATAAGATTACAATTGACGATTCCAAATACAAGTTCTCCAATAGTGATGAAATTCCAAAGCCAAGAAGACACGAGGGCAAGACAAAGTTGTATCCTAGTGGAAGAGGCAGTTCTGTTCCTTTGAACTTTGCCCTATATGCTTAGGTTATACAAAAGGGCGCTGCGTGTGTATTTTATGTACGATATTTTTATAGCTAATGAAGATAGATAGGATAACCGATGATGCTTTATCATAATGAATTATAAATTTATATATAGGTTTATATACAGGATTTTTTTAGAGTATAAACACGAAGAAAGGTGATATGGTATGTACAGTGGAATCTTGAAGTAACTAATCACAACTGCCATCTTCCCAGCCGTCTTTCCATCTTTGCTTCCACAAGTTACAATCAAACTTGGGCTTACCTAGCTTGAGGTTAACCTCATTATGTGCATCACATAACCATTTTCCAAATTCCTCCTGTGTCTTAACCTTAGGCTTCTCTTTCTTGGTATATTCTTGGAAATCCTTAGCACAGAACCAACATGGGTAAAATTTGGCAAATAAACCAATAAATTGTGTCATATCATTTTGAGTTTCTTGTGATGCCTCAGCAGGGTATGTGGCTGCTAAAGAATGTAAGAAAGTCCAAGAGGATCTGCCCAAAACTTCCACATCTGCAGGGCAGTCCTTTTTATAGCCACCTGAAACAGTAGAAGATGTGGTGGAGACAGAAGCAGCGGCGGCGGCAATACCTGCACCTGCGATACCAGCTGAAGCCTTTGCTGGAGAGGCTCCCTTTTGAGCTTGAGTGACGCTTCTAAAATCTAAGAGAGAGTTACAGGTACGGCATGGCTTACCGTCCTTATCATATACTATCTTTTTCCCACTAGCCCCTACAACTGGGTGATGTCCCTGGGGTAAAGCTGTAGATGCAGATGAAGATGCATTTGTAGAAGCAGTTGCCGTTGAAGTTTGGTTTGGATTTTCCAAAGTACTATCGACCAACAACATCTCAAATCCGACTAACTAAAACAATGACCACTTGTGATTCACTTTGAATGGTTTATGAGTCTTTTGAAAGTGTTTCTTATCGGTTTCAAAAGCATTTTACAGGTGTAATTATCATGTACAGCTTACTAATAAAAGAGACTCAGATGTAGCGATATACCCCAGCCCCCCATACGACCGGGTAACACTCAAAACCAACACCATAAAATGTCTCAAGCCAAGTCAAAAACATAATACCCACTGCTTTAGTCATCGAGAGAAAATTTAGAAAAAATTGTCAATAGGTGCAATTAGTCCTAATGCGGTAAATTGGATGCGTCAGTCCTCTACCTGACGCGTCTTCTCTTCACCACTTTTGGTCCTTCCTCGACATCCCTTTTGGTGGTGCTTGTCTGCTTCTCCTTTGTTTGAGCTACTCTTCTTCAGACAGCTAATCCTTCTTGAGCCAACCAATTTTAACTGCAGAGTAATCATCATCTCTTCAAGTACAACACTACAAGGTAACAGACATGGATTTCGAAGACAGCTCCGATGCTCTGTACGCTGATCGTAAGAGATTTTTCACCGAGTTTTTGCAATCAAACGAAAATGAAACAGATTACAAGGCTAGCATCAAGCTGATGTTGCAAAGGGAGGAGCGTAGACTTACTGTATCTATTGATGACCTCAGAAGATTTGACCAACTGAATAACACACAACTGGCTAATGGTATTTTAAACTTTCCTGCTGACTTCTTACCAGCTGCTGAAGCTGCTTTAACTGAAACAATTGTGGCTATTTATGAACCTATCGAGTACAACAATCAATTACTTGACTCATCAACTGATTTTTACTTGGCTTTCAGAGGTGCTTTTGGTAGTCATCAATTAACTCCAAGAAGTATTGACTCCCTTTTCCTTTCAAAGATGGTTTCCATCGAAGGTATTGTCACTAGAGCTTCTTTAGTCAGACCCAAAGTAGTGAGATCCGTCCATTACTGTGATGCCACAGAAAGATTCCATTCAAGAGAATACAGAGACGAACTCACTAGTTTTAACCCTATTGTAACACCTGTTGTTTTCCCAACTGAAGATACTGAAGGTAATAAATTAACAACTGAGTATGGGTTTTCCAAATATAGAGATCACCAAACTGTGACAATCCAAGAATTACCTGAATTGGCTCCTGCTGGTCAACTTCCAAGATCCATCGAAATTGTTCTTGATGACGATTTGGTCGATAGAGTCAAACCTGGTGACCGTGTCCAAATTATTGGTGTTTATAGATCTCTTGGTGGTGCTCAGAATAATAACGCTTCATTCAGAGTTTGTATCTTGGGTAACTCCTTATACCCATTACACGCTAGATCTACTTCTACTAAGGCTATAGAAAAAATTACAGATCTTGATATCAGAAACATCAACAAATTATCCAAGAAGAAAGATATTTTTGAATTACTAGCTCAATCTTTGGCTCCTTCAATCTACGGCCACGAATTTATTAAGAAAGCCGTTTTATTAATGCTCTTGGGTGGTGTTGAGAAAAACTTGGATAACGGTACACATTTAAGAGGTGATATAAATATCTTAATGGTTGGTGACCCATCCACAGCTAAATCTCAAATATTAAGATTTGTTCTTAACACTGCTGCCTTAGCCATAGCCACAACTGGTAGAGGTTCATCAGGTGTTGGTTTGACCGCTGCTGTCACAACTGATAAAGAAACTGGTGAACGTAAGTTAGAAGCGGGTGCTATGGTTTTGGCTGATAGAGGTATTGTATGTATTGATGAATTCGATAAGATGAGTGACAATGATAGAGTTGCCATCCACGAAGTGATGGAACAACAAACTATTACTATTTCCAAGGCTGGTATTCATACCTCTTTGAATGCTAGATGTTCAGTTATTGCTGCTGCCAATCCTATCTATGGACAATATGATACTTTCAAGACACCTCAGCAAAACATTGCATTACCAGATTCTTTACTTTCCAGATTTGACTTGTTATTCGTTGTTACCGACGACATTTCTGACGAAAGGGACAGAGCTATCAGTGAACACGTGCTAAGAATGCACAAGTTTATTCCACATGGCTATGTAGAAGGTGAACCAATCAGAGAAAGAGCTCAAATCAGCTTAGCTGTTGGTGATCAAGTTCTTAATGAAAATGGATCTGCCCAAGAAGGAGATAACAATGTCTTTGAGAAATTCAATCCATTATTACACGCTGGTGCTGCACAAGCTGCTGCTCAATTAGCCGAAGAATCTGGACTAGATCCCAATGTCGCTAGAAAGAAGCCTCAAATCTTGGCCATTACTTTCTTGAAGAAATACATTCAATATTCCAAGACAAGAGTTAAGCCGGTCTTGACTGAGAGGGCTACAAAGAGAATTGTTGATATCTACGCTAATTTCAGAAATGACGAAGCTACCAAGAATTCAAGAACTACTCCAATTACCGCACGTACTTTAGAAACATTGATCCGTCTTTCCACTGCTCATGCTAAAGTCAGATTGTCCCAGACTGTTGGTGTGAGAGATGTCAAAGTCGCTGAAGAATTGTTAAGATTCTCATTATTCAAAGAAAAAATGAAGAAAGTATCCAAAAGTGCTGCTAAGAAAGCAAACAAGAAAGCAGCAACAGCAGCTGCAGAGGGATCTCAGAGCGCAAATGTTTCTCCTACAAAGAAGAGAAGGGTCAACATTCGTGCTCCAGGAGCTGGTGCTGAAGCTGAAGAACAAGACGATGGTGATGATGATGATGATGATGATGATGACGAAGAGGATGAAGAAGATGAAGAAGATGAGGAAGACTTTGATTCTGACTTAGATGAGGAAGAAACTCCTTATGTTCCAAGACTCTCTACTAGAAGACAGCTAGACATGTACGGAATACATCAAGACGACGAACAACAAGATGAAGAGATGGCAGAAGATATCGAAGATATAAGAAGAGGTATTGCCGATCTCAATGCTAGAAACAGAGCCTTACAAGAGCAAGGAGCCGAGCAAGGCGACAACGCTATAACCAAACTGTCAGCAAGCAGGTTTGAAAAGTTCAAAGCTGTCTCAGCAGAACTATTGCACAGTGCTGAAGAAAAGGATAAGTCAGACTGGCCTATTGATTACTTCTTCAACGCTATCAATTCCAAGATGCAACAAGAAGAGGCTTTTACTGAGAGTGAATTTAATGCTGCTATAGCAGAGCTCGATTCATCCAATATCTTCATGATGACTGATAAACGTATCTGGAGAATTTAAGCCTGTCAGCATAGTTGTTGCATCACCTTTTCCCCCCATCTTGTGTTTTTCTTGATTGCTATTTATTTGGTGTTTTAATGGTTTTTCTTTATTGTTTTGTTATCTCCCTATCTAATCTAACTCGAGGCGTGCCTTGCTTTTTTCTTCTCCATATTTTTGCTTTTGATTACCTACTTTTTACTAGTTTTACTTGTTTCGTGCGTTTTATCTCCTGTTATTAAATACCTGCTTTTAATTAATACCTTTACACTGTATTTTACCAATCATATAATCCGTAACTCATCCAATATTGCACACTTTGTAGTAATTAGATAACACCAAAACATCACGCGGGATGCACGGGTTTCGCACGTTTAGGTGGGACACAAAAAAAAAAATTAATCAATATTTACATTTTTCCGAATTGGGCGCGAGGGTATACAGGAACACAGCAAAGGTGAAAAAGTAAACAAAGAGTGGATCACAGAGCGGGACAACGCTTGATTTCGTTTTAGAACTTGAAATTGACCTATATGTGAACCCTCTTTCCCCCGGTGTTGCTCTCCCGTGTTCTACTCAAGTTTGTTTGATTCTGCTCATTATCCTCTAAGTGTCTTCTCCTTCGCAAGTTACACATATCTCAAGTTTGATCGCATCTAACATCGCATCGTTTAACCCAACTTCAACCTGCCTCATCAGCTATTTCATCCGCCTCAACTGAATCGGCTACCTACGCTTTCTCCAAAAAGATCCGATTTTAGCAGAAGGAATAACTAGAATAGACGATTTGTAAGGCATCATCACTCATAGTCAATTACCATTGCCCTAAACAGACGCTGAAGTGGCCGCCCTGACACCACAGAATTACAACCCCTTTTGATCAGTCATATATCGAAGTGAAGATCTTCATCATCAATTATTCGTGTACATTTCTAAAGGAGTCACCCTTTCCCATTGAACTTCATCAAAAATTACAAACACGAAATAATTGCACATTTCACTGTCCATATCTTCAACGTTCATAAATAATCACGTCTCATTTACGTCCCCTTTTACGTCACCTTTCACGCCAACGAATTCATTGCATTACTCACAACCATGTCGTCTGCAGGCTCAACAGTACCCACAACCACGTCGAAGAGACATAGCATGGCCATGTCTGTTTCAGGTGAACATAAGACCAGAAAGACACCAAGCCAGATAAGGTTTGGTAGTTATATTCTTGGTGCCACTTTAGGTGAAGGTGAATTTGCCAAAGTCAAGTTATGTTGGAGAAAAGATGGCTCCCATCCTTCTCAAGCCGCTATTAAACTAATCAACAAGACATCTATACCAGAAGGATCTGAAAGAAATGATAAAGTTATGAGAGAAATCCAAGCTCTAAAACAACTTGCACATCCTAACATTGTCAGATTGGAAGAAGTCTTACAGAATGGTAAATACATCGGTATTGTTTTGGAATATGCCTCTGGTGGTGAATTGTTTGATTACATCTTAGAGCATAGATATTTAAAAGGTCCATTGGCAGGTAAATTATTTGCTCAATTGGTATCTGGTGTTGATTACATGCATTCCAAAGGTATAATTCATAGAGATTTGAAATTAGAAAATCTTTTGTTAGATAAACATAAGAATATTGTCATATCAGATTTTGGATTTGTTAACACATTTCGTGGCTCAAATGATTTTATGAAAACAAGTTGTGGTTCTCCATGTTATGCAGCACCTGAACTAGTTGTCACTAGTGAACCTTATGAAGGTAGAAAAGTAGATATCTGGTCATGTGGTGTTATATTGTACGCTATGCTTGCTGGTTATCTTCCCTATGATGACGATCCACAAAATCCTGATGGTAATAACATTGCTAGACTATATCATTACATTACACATACTCCATTGACATTCCCTGAATACATTGAACCCACTCCAAGAGATTTGCTGAGAAAGATAATAGTGTCTAACCCAAAGAAAAGACTGAATTTGAAACAAATTAGATCTCATCCTTGGCTTGCAGCTCATGCACAGTTCTTATCAGTTACACCAACTGAATGGGATAACAATTACCGTAACACATTACAACCTGCAAAGCACCAACAACAAACTTTAACTGCTGCTCAACGTCAACAGGAAAAGGCAAACAGAAGATATTCCTTGATGGAAGTACCTGGTTCAAGTTCATCATCAATGTCATCGTCATTTATGAACAAATCTAACATGAAAGCTTACTCAAGTCACAATGTTGCTGCTAATATGTATTCCAATCCTGCAGCTCCACAGACTTCACGTGCCGTTGCAGTACCATTTCCTACTTCGATTTCAAGTACAAATATTAACAGCCAAGTGAGTAATGTTACTAGGCCAAGCCTTAATGTTGTTACTTCTCCTTCATCTCACAACGTTGCAACTAACTCTTCCTATGATAACTCTTCGTCTAATGAATTTTATAAGACCGGTCACGCTAGAAGCGGATCTACGGCAAGTCTTGTATTACATGCAGTTGTTGAAGCTGATAAGGCTGAATTTTCAAGACGTAACAGTTTGACTCATGACTCTACAGTTGTTTCCAATTCAAGCATCGTACACAACAACAACGCCTCCAAGTCATCTGCATCCCGTTCTGACCATTCAAGAAATAATAGTTTTACTTCTCTTTCGAACTACATGTTACCAAACATTAGCTCTCATAATATTTCAACAATTACCGAGTCTCCTGAACAACAGAACAAGGGTAATTCAACTGCTATAGGTTTAGGCTTGATGTTACCACCAACTGCGTCAACTGTATTGCATGGAAATACTAGTACTGCTAAATTACCACCTCCTCGTGCTCATAACAGACCACGTCCAACATCATATCACCCAGCCTCTTCATCATCCAACTATCAATTCCCATCACCTGATTTATCTTTCTTATTGCCTCAAAAGTTTCAAGACTCTACATCGACTGTCAATGAACCAATATCCGAAGCAGATGAGTCTCAGATCAACAGCAATACTATTGTAAACCAATCGACTGGTATTGCTGTTCAATCCGCCAATAGTAGTGTTGTTAATTTAGAACCTCCTGTGTCTCCAACAAAGGAAAACAGAAAATCTTGGTGCCAACCAGTGGTTGATATGACTATTGCTAATGGTGTCTTAACTAATAACGACGCTTTGTCTTCTGTTAATAGCAAGCAAGAGAACAGAAAGTCATTGGTTATAACGTCTTTAACTAATGCCATTGATTTGTACTCCATTTCTTCCAAATCAACAGGTAATTTACTTTCTGAAAAAACAGAATCTTCTCCTGTTGCTGCTAATGAAGATAAGGTTGAAAATTCAGTGGCTGCTGCTAGTGTTGATACCCCAGTTGAAACTGTTACTGAAAAGGAATCCAAATCAACAAAGACTGCCGTTTCTCCACCAATGCAATCATCTTATAATACTAAGCATGCTCAAAGCACAGACTCAGTAGCTTCGAAATCATCGAAGAAGTCAGTAACACCATCAGCATCAGCATCAACAACAACAGCTACTAAGTCATCAACTCCAACGCCACAGATAAACACCAAGCAGCATAGAAGATTTAGTATGCTCAGTTTTTATTCTTCAACTCCAGCTAGTAAATCTAATGCTCATTCAGCATCTTCTGCTCAAGCTAGTCGTCAAGCTTCTTCATCCGGTTCTCATTCTCAAACGAGAAAGGCATTGGAGCCAAGTAGAGATGTGAATATCATGAGACAACCAAGTGTTTCATCCAAACCTGTGTCAGGTAGTGAATCATCTGCCTCTACTAGCAGAGCTCAAAAGAGGATGACTATTGGTGGTGCTGTTCCGCATTCCGTCGCTTCTAGTGCAGGTAATGGTCCTGGAAATGATGGAAACACATCTACTACTAAGAGAGTTATGGATTTCTTCAAGAGAAAGAGTATCAGAATCTAATGAGAAAGGTTTTGTTTCAGTTTAATGGTGTTTTATTATGTTTTTGATTTTTTTGACCACTCCTAATTTGTGTTAAATATTGTATTTGTTTTATATTTTTTTTTATTATTATGGGATTTATTATTTTTGTGTTTTCTTATTTAATCAGTATTCTTATTATTCTTGTTACTATTATCATTTTTTATTACTGTTAATTATTTGTATAGTCATTCCACTTAATCAATCCATCGTTACACAATTACAATTACAATAATCAAATAATCTTTCTTAGAATTTCTTATAGAGAATATATAATTTGGTTTCTAGTACTTTAATGGTGCGTAGTTATTTACCCATAGTTATTTACCCATACCTTTAATGAAGCTTTCCTTAACATCAAGCATTTCTTGTTCGTAATCACTAGTGTATTTCTTCATCATCTTAGAAGGAGTATACTTCATGATCAAATGCTTACGAACAACCCATGGTCTTTGCGTAGTAGATGCAAACATGACTGAATTAGTAACAAATGAATCATGGGCTTCAGAAGAATTAGCTTCACCACGGAACGATCCAGTAAGTCTTAAATCTCTCATTGCGAAATGTTTATCCAATTGATCAGTGTTGAATCGAGGCATGACATATGTTCTTTCGTCTCTGGGTATATCCTTTTGGTTTCCGTAAACTTCATTAGTCAATCCAGAAACACGCAATGCGGTCATAGATCCACCAGCAATACTCATAAACTACATTTAACGGTTAAAAATGTGGGTTGTTTGATGATTGTTAGTATGTTATGTCGTTTTTTGGTGATTTAAAAAGCGGGGTCAAGTACAAGATCTCATCACTAACGAATTGTGGTCTTCTTTAGAAAACAAGTAACACATACAGCTGCAATAATTCCAAATGGAATTAAACCCTCCCAAGGAATCATAGCTTAGTTATGTTTTATATGTTGATAAAGCTAGATGGTTGAGCTGGTACATTGAAATCGCATATAACATACTTATTATTTTAAAAAGATAAGCAATTGGGATTTCGGAACAAGATATCAAGCATATATATGATGCACAGGTGTAAGAAGCAACAAAACACAACTCAACATTACACAATTTACGACAATTTACAGTTTGCTTTACATATTAATATACTAATTACAATTACAATACAATAATTTTTATATTTTTCAATTTTTTTATATTAAGACACCTTAGGCGATGTACAACCACATCAGTATAAATAACAAAACAAAAGGGAAGATTTGACTTGATTATATATTATAATTATTATTCATTGACCATAATATTTCGAATATTTATTTAGATGTTAGATGGGTAGAGCATGATTCTGACAGAAGCACCGAAAGTCTTAGCTGGTAAGTTAGATTTGAAAGTGGCTCTGACTAAACCGTTGTTACCGTGAGTTCTGGTAACCTTACCCCAGATACATCTGATCTTGGTACCTCTGACTTCCTTGTTGGCTCTGTAAACGTAAGCGATTCTCTTACCTAAGTAGAATTTAGCATCTTCAGTAGAAGCAACACCTTCAATCTTGATTAAAGAAACGTCTGGGTTGGTGACGTTTTTAGATCTTTGGTAAGAAATGTGCTTACCCTTAACGTATACTGTATTAAAAATAGTAGGGGAAAAATTAGTTAGTAACTGGTTATTCTGAATGGAATAAAATGTTTGGAAATTCAAAATTGGAGATTAAACTTGAAGAGATGTATGTCTGGTGTACGTCAAGTGTTCAGCTAGTCCAAGTAGTTTAAAATAAATAATCTGTATGGTTTATGTTAAGAGATATGCTTTGTGTTTGTTTTGTGTTTTGAAAATTGATTGAGGAATTCATTTGACAGGAAAATCAATCTAAGTAATGTATTCTTCAACTAAAACAAACATGTTTAACTCGTGAAACTGACAGAACACTGTTTAATGTTCTTAGTGATTGTTTATCGACGTTAAGTTGTAAGTAAACAAACAAATAAACATTTTTCACCATATCTCATACATGTTTCCTTGATTATTTACTTTTTTTTTTCGTTTAAACTTTTAATTTCTTGCCATTAAACTCTTTATATCTTTCCCGAATATAAACCTTCATTAGACATTATTTCTGCTTTTCCTTGTAACGTATGTCATTATCGTATAAATATTATTCAAGTGTGGATTTGATATTGACATTTTTCAATGAAAACTTCCAGTCAGATGTACTTTACTTCAACACAATGATAACACTTGACATATATCTTCTCCGTCTCCCTTTCAAAGGCACTTACATCTATGTGATTCAGCCATTTTATCTGTGTATGTCTATATGAACTTAAGGATATTAGAATATGCTTAGGGTATATTATGTATTCACCTTAACATTAGTATTAATATTGATTATATTGAAATTTTTAATCGTAGGAGCTCTCCCTCGCTCTTTGGAAAAAATTAGACTGTGGAAGAGCAAGGAACTGATTATGTTAGCGGTGTGTGGTGTGGAGTTAGCTTGTACTTAATGCGTGACTGCCGCTTTCGAGTGTCTTCTGCATTGGGAAGTGTGTGGTGTGTAGTGTTACTGAGACTATTACCGTGTATACGTGGAGATTAGTACTACTACTACTACTACGCTGTAATATGTTGTTACCTCCGATTATACAGCAATTAACATGTTGTTACAAAGTTTCTATCGTGTTATCATATTATTTTGTCCACATTTTCATTACATACTATTGTCTAAATACGCTATAACGTCCCGTGTCATTTTTTTCCCCAAAGAGTGAAATCATAAACAAATCCCTTCTCCATATTATTCTCTAACTGATACTCTTTACTAAGATTCTTAGATGCAAGATACTCACTTAGTGACTCAGATGATTTCTTCTCCCATATCTGGTTATCAACTTTAATAAATGCATCCATCTCAATCTCATCGCTTGTCTTTTGATCTTCGTGTTTGACCTCGGTTAAAAGTAATCTATCTACTGGATATGGTTGAACTTCGCTAGGTTTCAAGGTTTGATTGTATATCTCAGCACCACCGATTATAAACACTTCCTCTACAAGACTTAAATTAATACCATCTAATGCATGTTCAATTGACTCGGCTATATGTAACATTGGTTCACTACCACTTTGGTTACATTTTTGTAATTCACCTTTAAAATCTTCTTGATATTTTTGAACTGATCTAGTCAAAATAACGTTGATTCTCTCAGGAAGTGGACGGAACTTCACTGGGATACTCTCCCATGTCTTACGACCCATAATGACAACGTTTCTCTTGTTTGGATCAACAGTATTTGTGGTCACTTGACGGAAATACTTCATTTCAGTCTTTAATCTCCATGGTAATTGACCCTTGTTGCCAATTCCATATTTAGGCACTAATGCAGCCACTATGATAGATACTCTTGGCTTATAAGCTGATGCGGTAGTCATCCTGTTATCTTCTATACTCTTACTAGTCAATTAATGTATAATGGTATACGATGTATTCTATTGTGAAATCATTAATATTTGATATACACGTAAGTACATAAGCAATACGCGTGGCGTCTCACAATCCAAAAAAAAAAAGACGCGTCCACGTGACATTGATTTTTGTAAATCTCCACATTTTACAATCATACTAATAATTAATTATGCTATTATGATTTAAACTATACAACATGAAAAAAAAGTGAGTTCCCCAAAATAAATAATGTAAATCAATGAGTCCATATACGGACCATCTTATCCTTTCCACCACTAACGACTCTTCTACCATCGACAGACCAGTCGACAGCGTATACTTCGTCTGCATGACCTGGTAAATCAGATAAAAGTTTTCTAGTCTTGACATCCCATACTTTTAATGTAGTATCCTTGGAACAACTTACTAATAATCTACAATCTGAAGACCATGAAGTTTGATAAACTGCAGCAACATGTCCTCTAAAAGTAGCTATAAATTTACCATCTCTTCCATCCCATAATTTAATAGAGTTATCAAACGAAGCAGATGCAATGTATCTTCCATCTGGAGAGAAGGAAACGTGATTCACTAATTTCTGATGTCCAGTCATTCTACAGATAGGCTTGTTACTCTTAGCAGGTTCCCATAAGAACATTGTAAAATCATCAGATGCAGTAACCATTCTTTCCACGGTTTTACCACCTACTTTAGCAACTTTTTCATAGTTGATTCTTGCCTTTTCGATTTCCTCTTCGGAAGACTTGGGTTCAACACCAGTATGATCAAAAGAACCCATTCTAATAGCATTGTCTGTAGATAATGCTAAATGGTTAACCCAATGAGCATGACTCTTCAAAGTTTGAATACATTTACCCTCTTTAGCATCCCAAACTTTGATAGTCTTATCATGGGACCCAGTATAAATTAAATTAGTTCCACCCCATTTAACACAACTAACTGAAGAATCATGACCAGACATGGTCATTATACATGTTCTAGTACCTGTATCCCACATCTTGATAGAACCATCTTTAGAGGCAGATACTAATCTTGGTTTATTACCAGGTTTCACTAAATGCATAGGTTCCCAAGCCAAAGATGAAATCCATTTCTTGTGTCCCGATAGGGCATTTCCGATTGGTTTACCTGTCTTTGAATCCCATAATCTTATAGTTGAATCCATGGATCCAGTGGCAATAACATCACCTTGAGGAGACCAAATAGCACATAAGACCCAATTGGAGTGTCCATTTAAAGTGTATTGAATAGTTTGAGTGTTACAATCCCAGATTCTAGCAGTTGAATCACCAGCACCAGTGACCATCTTGGCCGATGTATTTGGTGCAAATTGTGCAGCTAAAATCGTAGCACCATGACCTGATATAGTACCTGAAGCTCTTGTCACTGGTTTAACTTTAAACACGGCTCTTGGTGTATACACCAAAGTCATAAAATCTTCTGTTGTCTTTATACCTGGTTTCAAAATACTTGTATACAAATTGTCTTTAATATCAATTAATTTCTCTTCATTCTCTAGGGCAAATGTATATGGAACTGAATCATCAGAGGTACCATGCAATTGATTTAATAATTCTTCTAATTGCTTTTCAGTAATGTTACCTGGGACTCTAATTGAACCACCGATGGAATCACCTGTATCTGAGGCTTGAAATTTTATAAGAACATTTGGTAAATCTTTCGGTATGATGTCAACCTCACGGACTTCCTGGGCCTCTCTTTTCTGTCTCTTGGACTGTGGTGGGACTAAAGTAGCCATTATTTAATATTTGAAGTATTAGCTTCTTTAGTTTATGCGTTTTCCAAATAAGTAAAGTGTATGTTAGTTATCAGTAGTATATACATAATTATAGAAAAAAAAAAATATAATTTTATAAATAATTTTTATTTTTATCTGATGAGTGCACGGGTGGAAAAAGTTTCTAACAAATACAACACCAACACAATGTTGCAATGCTACTCGGCTATTAGTGGTATAACGCGGTGTACATTCTCGGAGTAACAACCATATCAAAGGTCGAGGGAGGGGATAACTGGTAGAGTCATGCACTCATTAACCTGTCAAATACTTTTTCATATCTGATAATTAATTTGTTCATGATCTTGGAAGTTTATATTGAATATATACAAGGCACAAATATCTAATTTCACAATTTGAAACAATATGTTGGTTCGGTATATAATTAATATCCTAGATAGCAATTTTTAACTTAAACTCCTTCTTCTTCTTCTTCTTCTTTTCCCCGCTTCTTTCCTTTATTCTCGGTCACCAAGACTTGTAAACAAGAGCGAGAAAGTCTTAACTCCTGCCAAAGCGGTACTTCTTTACTCCCATGAACCATCGTTTTCAAACTAAACTAAATGAAAAAAAAACAAACGAGTGTAGCATATTTAGATGATAGAATAAGTAGATCCACTCATATGATGCCCCCGTAACTTACAAAATATAGAATAACACTAGAAGAAAAGAACCCGTGGTGTGCGGCCATTCCCTATCTACACCCCTGCCCTTTACCCCGCGCTGGGGTCTACGACTGGCAATGATGTTCCCTTCTTATTTCCCTTCTTTACTTCTTCCCTTACTAACTGCCTTGCTTTGTCCTTCTTTTAGCGGTGATTTATTTATTTGCCCCAAGTTGGGGGAGCCCATTCTATTTAATATATACTATTGTTATCGCTTATTGGTCCACAGATTCTGCGCACGCAGCACTGTCCGCAAGGGGTCACACTCTTATTATTCTTGCTTCGTGGCCCTGACCTAACCTTATCCCGTATTATTTTACCTAGATAGCGTCTCTTACATTTTTTTAGTTAACAGCTACCTATACCCATTAAGTAGGCTGCGGTACCCCACAATCCTAGAAGTAAACTCATTCGGTGTCCCCGCCCTTGGCTTGCATATAATGTTGATAAATATAGCTACATTATTACAAGGATACCAAACACCTGATCTTATTTATAATCTCCCCAATTTCCTCTTTTAAAACGGAGTTGTAAATCTCTTTGTAATTTATAATTACTTAAATTATCTTATTGTATAATATAAAATAAAAAATATAAAAAAACAACAACAACAAGTAATTAATTAATTCATTTTTTTATTTTAGTTAGCTAATTTCATTTTTAAAAAAAATACAATGGGGTTCTCAAAGTACGTGTCTAACCCCTTCAAGTTAGAAGAAGATAGACCAACTCCAAAAGCAGTTTATAACTGGAAAGTCTACTTCTCAGGTATTATCATGTCTGCAGCAGCTTTAGAAATCGGTTATGATTCAGGTTTCATCGGTGGTACTGTTGCTCTTTCTTCATTTAAAGATGAATTTGGTCTTAACTTGATGAGTAAAACAGATGCTGCTTTCATCAACTCAAATATTATCTCTGTGTTTCATGCCGGTTGTTTCTTTGGTTCTATTTTCTCTTACTATTTCACTTTCTACTGGGGTCGTAAAACTGGTTTAATTGTTTCCGCTATATCTATGGCCCTTGGTGCTTTGTTAATGTGCTGTGCTAGTGCCAACACAGGTCTTGGTCCAATGTATGCAGGTAGAGTTATGGCTGGTTTAGGTGTTGGTTCATCTACTGCTATTGTTCCCGTTTATCTTGCTGAATTATCTCCACCTGCCATTAGAGGTCGTGTTGCTTCGATGTATGAAATCGGTTGGAGAATTGGTGATACCACTGGATTCTTCATCTCTTATGGTGTCGCATCTACTTTAGAACCAACTAAAAAACAATGGTTAATTCCATTTGCTGTGCAATGTATCCCCGGTGGTTTATACCTGATTGGTGTTTGGTTCCTTATCGAATCTCCTCGTTGGTTAATCAGTAATGGTAAATATGAAAAGGCTATCAAAAATTTAACTTGGTTAAGAGGTTTAGATGAACATGATGAATATTTATCTTGGGAAGTAGCTAATATTAAAGAAGAATTAGAAACTCAAAAAAATTCAGTTGGTATGAAATTTTGGGATCCATTATGGCTTTTATTGAAAAACTCGAATTTACAAAAAAGACTCGCAATTACTTCATCATTATACATTCTTCAAGACTTATACGGTATTCAATCAATTAACTATTATTCTCCAACTATTTTCCAACAAATCGGTGTCAAAGGTACTACCAACTCTTTGTTATCAACAGGTATATTTGGTGTGGTAAAATTAGTATCTACAATATTTTGGTCATTGTTTATAGTTGAACAATATGGTAGAAGAACAACAATGTTATTTGTTTCTCCCATTTGTGCCCTATGTTTTTTCTATATAGGTGCATATGTTAAACTAGGTAATGGTGGTCCTGCAGGTAAAGCAGCATTGGGTTTAATCTATATCTGGGATTTCTTTTTCATTATGGGTTGGTCAGGTACTCCATATGTCGTTGGTGCCGAGGTTTACGATAACACAATCCGTGGTTTTTGTCAAGCTATTAACTCGATGTTCTTATGGCTTGGTGTTTTCTTAATGACTAGATTTACTTCTCAAATGATCACATCAATGTCATACGGTATTTTTTTCTTCTTTGCCTCATTTGCCGTGATCTCTATCCCATGGGTTTACTTCATGTTGCCCGAGACTAGAGGTATTCCATTAGAATACATGGATAGATTATTCTCCCACAAGGCATGGAGAGCACATAAGATTGTTATGGAAGAATGTCAATTAGAAGGTGAAATCGAACATAAGGAGAACATGGAAGCTTTAGCTGCTGAAAAATATGACGATAAGGAACAAGTCGAGTATGTTGAAGATTTAGGAAAAAGTACTAAATCTTTTACTTGATTACGATTAGATAGATTTCAAGTTTTATTATTGCAATGATTATATGTGTGCATTTTTCTTTCCTCTTTTTTTAATTATTTACTTACTTATTCAATTCTACGATTTAGTTTTATGTCTACTTTTTTTTTTTTTTTTTTTAATTCTGAGTAAATTAACTACTTAAATAAATATTGACAAAACAGAAAAAAATGTTTTGCTTTAAAATATGGTATAACGACAATTTTTTTTTGGGACTTCTGAGTGAATTTAACTTTTTAAAAATGTTCAATTATTTGGAATTTTCGAAACAAGTCTAAAAAATGCTATAAAAAAAACATTAGAAGTTTATTTACTTACATTATCTCTGTGCAAGGTTAGATCATTTTTTATTGATAATGTTTACAATAAATGAATTGTATTCCAACTCCTATTTATAAATCATTTAATTAAGATCCTTTAATTAACGGCTGTGTACTGTACACGCGGCTATAAAGAAAAAAATTAAGCTATTCATACTACTCACTAAAATTGCTTATCCGACTTTAATTGCAGATCTTTTTTTGGCTCTTTACGCCAGTGCGGGCATTTCCCGAATTGGTCAGAGGTCTGAGTGATTTAAAAGAAAGATTTTAAAATTCTTAGTCAAACATGTTAAAGCTAGGGTTTAAGAGTCACCTAAGTAACCTAAACCCCCTAGTGATTCTTTACTGATTCTTTATTCAAGTTCCTCTTGCTTACCATTATCTTCACTTTGCTATAAAGCGTTTATAATCATCTAGAAAAAATATCTATAAATTGTCCTCGGTTGACTAATTTGTTTTTTTTTAAGATAAGAAGAACCTTATTTCACGATGGGTGAAGAAGATCAGCAAAGTATATCGGAGAAATCTGATATTTTGACATTAGACTCTTATGACACAAGTAATGAAGAACACGAACAGATCATTCAGGCACAACAGTTACATGATAATAATATACAGCCAATCATTTCAAACACTTCCACAGCGCATAGACTAAACTTATCTAGATTTTCATCGATAAAGTCGATTGATTCCAAGGCTGTTTCTATAGTAAGGAAATTTAAAGATATAGTAGACCAGGTGAAAGATGATAATATCCAGACAAATTCAGAATACGCCGAGCAAATGAAAACCCCACTGGGGAGACAAATGACTAATTTGGATTTGGATGATGCTTTTCGTATTGCAACTCGTGAAGCGGAAAACACTCAATTTTCCGACGATAGCCAAAATACTGATTCAACCGGTTGTGACGAGGAAGACAAGGCAGAAGTTGGAGAAGAAGTCGAGGAGAAGGGTCATCAAGAATATAAAGAAGAATCCAAGTATAAAGTTGACTCATCATTATCTTGGTTGGTCTGTTTTGGTGAACTATGTCTCTTGATAGCTACTTGGGGTAGTAGTAGTGGTTATGGTGTCTTTTTAAGTTATTATTTAGAGAACAGTTATTTTGAAGGAGCCACATCTACAGATTATGCCTTAGTTGGATCTTTGGTCATATGTCTTGCTCAACTATTAGCCCCATTTGCAATTGTTATGAGAGCAATCATTGGTTTGAAACCAGTTATGACCCTAGGTGCTTTAATGTTAGCCATTGGATTTATCATCTGCTCTTGGGCCACAGATATTTGGTTCTTGTACGTGTTCCAAGGTGTATTAGGTGGTACTGGGTTTGCCCTATGTTTCCAACCAGCCATGCCCGTGTTGGCTACTTGGTTTGATGTCCATAGAGGTCTTGCTGCAGGTATCGTTACAGGTGGTGCAGGTGCAGGAGGTGTCTTGTTCAGTTTATCTGCCCAAAAGGTCATTGAGGCAACAGGTGGATTTCAATGGGCTATCAGAATGTTTGGTATAATGTCTATTTCATTCAACGTCGTGGCTATCATCTGTATTAAGGAAAGATTGAAAAGTGATCGTTTAAAGACTTGGGCTGCTATTAAAGAGAGATTAAAGTTCGTTTTGGATTTTTCAGTTCTCAAGAAATGGTATGTTTTTTCTATTTCATTCTGGTTTGCTACAATGGTCATGGCTTATATTGTATCTCTTTACTCCTTGTCTGCATTTTGTACATTTATTGGTCTTACTCAAAAACAAGGTTCCAATGTCACTGCTATTTACAACGGTTTCCAAGCAATTGGAAGACCTTTGTTAGGTGTTCTTGGTGATCGTGTGGGAAGAGTGAACTTATCATTAATCACACCTATCATTGTCATGATTTTAACTTTAGCATTATGGACAAATTGTACTACTTATGCCTCGGTAATTGTATTTGCAGTCTTATCAGGTACAACTTCAGGTGTTGGAAGCGTTATGTCTGTTCCATTATTTTCTGACGCTTTACCTCCGAAACAATTCTTTTCAGCTTGGTCTTTTTGCAATATGATTGTGGGTCTTTGCTCTTTAGTCCCTGAAGTGGTTGCCTTAAAATTAAGACAACCAGAATCATCTACACCATTCATCCATGCTCAGATTTTCTCAGGTATGATGAACCTTGCTGCATTTTTCATCTTGCTCCCATTACGTGCCTGGAAAGTCAAGAAGCTCGTGGAGAAGAGATTAGCCGATACTGAAGAATTACTGACTTTAATTGAGGAGGAAAGGGAAATACCAAGTGGTTTGGAAGGTGTTAGTTTCGAGAGATTGACCAAGCGTCATCAAACTTATTCAGCTTTGCTGGTTCCTGGCTGGAAGGGAGTACTCAGAAGAGTCTTGTACCCCATTAAATCATAAGAAAAAAAAATCCTCAATTTTTATATCATGTCATCCTTATGAATACATATAATATTTTTCTGTTGATCCCCATATATTATTTCTTTTACTTGCATTTTTTACATTCCACATATTTGTGGACTACATACATTTTTTTCGGCATAAATATAATTATACTTCACTCTAAAACTTATCATGTAAACGATTCTATTTGTTATTACCATTTAACGTAAAAAAACTATACCCAAGAATAATATAGTCGTAATCTACTTATATATATATTCATAATCTATCAATGTCAATTGTAATTTCGTATGTCTCACCTGTATTGTCAATAAAATCAAACTCCTGAGAATTGAGAAAGTCAACAACACTCTTCTTTCTACTCAATTCAGGCTTTTTCTTATCTGCCATAGCTAAACTATCGTAGGCATCTCCACCTTTATAACCTACAGAACTCTTACTAAGTTCGTCACGGATGATCCTTTCTGTATAATATCTCAATTTGGATTCATCATCATCTGTTGCCCCGTACATCTTGATCTTGATTATAGCAATGAAGATTTTGTAATTCACTTTTGATAACATCAAATCTTCTATCTTATAATTTGATCTGTATGAATCAAGTGTTTCAATTCTATTTCTAATCACATCATCAATATTTTTCTTTTGAAGACCATATGGTTTACCTAAAAGCAAAATGTTAGACAACATCATAAGAAGCTTGAAGGACACGTAAAGAACAGAACATGCTAATAATACTGTCGATACTTGATTAATCAGCTCGACGTATTCAGTTGCATGCAATGCAGGATAAAACATACAATAAACTGCAAAAATTAATGTTAGATTGGAAGTAGAAGTGTTCATAGTATTGTGTTTCTTGAGATTAGTCAAGGTATTACTCAATTGCGTTGCAGTATTGTTCAAATCCAGCGTTTCATCTGATATGGCTTTACTTCTTCTTCTAGACCTTCCACGCATCAATGTCTTTGCTGACTTCTTCAAAGATGATTCGTCTTCCTTACTATTTGAATTTTGAACATCAGTATCTCCCAAGATAACTCTTGAAGAAAGAATTGTCACAGCCATAACAGTAAATACCAGTATTTCATATACGACTGGATTCATTTGAGATCCTTTATTTTCATGTATATGATGCGAATGTTCAGATTCAGATTCTCCTGTGTTGTGTCCCAAAACCAGCTCAATTACCAATTCTTCAAACACATGCGATATAAGATCTAAACCAACAAATAGCAAGGAAACTGAAAGTGCAAACCCAACCAGCACTTCAATGCGTCCCAGGCCAAATGGATACTTCAAGGACGAACTTCCCCAGAAATCAAAGTTCATCATGATGGTAACCAAAACCAACAACAAATTAGCCAGGGCGTCATAAAAGACCAAATGTGATAGTGTCGAGAGAGAGGTGTTACTGAATTTGAAACCAATTAGGTAAACAGAACATGCAAGAATCAAATGGAATATTGTCCAGGTAATGTTCATCTTTTGATGAGAAGTTAAAGAAGAGACCACTTCGTCAAATGATGGGATAGCGTACGATTTGGGAATATTCAATGCTGGTTTCTTGACGTTTTCTTGGAACATATTCATCGATATAGAAGAATGTTTATACCTATGACCTCTTCTATACTGTGTCTTACCTCCACCAACTGATAATCTGTTGTTATTAACTTGGTTTTCGCTGTCATTGCTCAAAGAATGATTACTTCCATTACCGTGCATCATCATCGATTGGAAATTAAAAGGCTTTCTAGTTGGTGAGGCTCCTCTTATGGGAGATGAGTTTCTGCTATGCCTTATTGGGGATTTGGGTCTCATGGGTGATTTGTTTCTTGGCGGCAGCATTGGTCCGGGTATATATTGTTGTGTTGAACTGCTTGTTCTGACGTGTCTGGTTTGATTTGCTGTGTTTGGAACTGACAAGCTGACAGATGAGTTTGAACCATTCGGTATGCTATATAATCCAGCACTTAGCAGTCTGCCGCTGCTGTTCAAACTACTTGATATATTGATATTTTGTCTTGCAAATTGAACATTGGGATGAGAAGGTGAATTCTGATCAGAGTAGGAGAACGAAGAGCAGCTCATCATGGGAGAATCATTCAGGCTTCTAACTGGTGACAATGTGCGATATATTGGAGAGTTGGTTGTTTCTTGCTGTAGGTTAGAAACAAAATCCAACTCATCTTCTTCATCTGAAGCTTCTAAAATCAAACTATCTGGCCTCAATAAAGGAATGTTATCCAATAGTCTAGTCTTGGATGTTTGACTTCTTGATGATGACTGCCCAGGTGTGACAGAATCTGAATTGGTTGAGTATTTCATTTTAGGAGAAGATGGTGTTTCTCCAGGAACGGCAAACCCCTCATTGGTTGCGCTCTCCTGCTGCATTATTGTACATACACACTTGCTATATGTTTTCTTATACACAAGCAGTGGGTTAAAAGGCAAGAAGAGAAGGAATAATATATTATGTTAACAGCTGGTTGTGGTTCAAACTGGTTGACTTGTTTACATGCGAGAAAATCGATGCACGCCTTACTCTTCTGGGACTAATTTGAAGATCTCACATAATTTAACTAGAATGGTTACCTGTACTTACAACCATATATATACAACAATATATATAGATAGCAGGGTAAGGCATTAGGTTCCATAATGATTGAAGTATTGTGCAACGACAGGTATGTGTGTTTGGCAAGAGCAAAAATCACAGAAGTACTAGTACTAACTCATTTACATTCTCTCCTTCATCTTTAGATACGGAAAGAAAGTTAAAGTGAAATGTTTACCTTCAGACAGTATAGGAGACTTCAAAAAAGTATTGGCAATGCAGATAGGTAGTGAGCCAGAGAAGCTAAGTTTGAAGAAGGGACATATGGTGTTTAAGGACCATATAAGTTTAGACGATTACGAGATACATGATGGAACTAGTATAGAGCTCTATTATAAATGATTAAGCGAGACTTAGTACTTAAATGATACATAATTATAGAATTGAGAGGAATTTTATTTGATTTGCGATAGAGATGAATTGAATTCGTGTTAAAATGCAAAGAAATGACGATAATATACAGTTCAGCCAGTATAAGAGGCATGGCTCAAATCTATTACTTAACAATAAATAAATAGATAAATAAATAATAAATAAATTACACGTTTGAATACACAGGAGCTTCATTGCGTCACATAAAATACTCCACATATGGTGCTTTCCTTGTTAATGCACTTGGAACATGGTTAAATTCACCCTCTTCTGGATAGTCACCTGAGCTATTGACAATCTTTATAAATTCACGCTCACTCTCAGGAGATGCATCAAAGACATTGAATCTAAAACTCTCAGGGCTGTTTGATTTATCGAATATTTCTAGTACAGAGGCTTTATTACCACATCTATAACAGTAATTTGGTGCTGACCAAACAGTATTGACTTTTCCCTTCCAAAATATCTGATAACCTTCGTTACACAATTGATGTGCTCTAAATATTTTTTCAAATTTGTTTGACTGTAAAAACTTATTAACAACGTTTAACCCAAATTGATAACCTGCACCACGTGAAGATATTCTGAAATTAAGCAGCTCTAAGTCTGGATCACTCCAAACAAGGTCAGCCATTGGACCGTCGTGTGGAATTTCTATGAATCTGTCAATCACCAGTATACTATCTATTGTTTGAACATTGGGCGAAAGGCCTCCATGAACGCAAAATAACTGGTTATCTATTATTGCCGCTAGCACAAGATAGTCAAAGACATCTGTAAAAATTGACCATACTTGTGAACCTGCACCATATTTAGTCAGACATTCTGTGTAAAATCCATAATTGGTAGTAATCTGTCTTGATTCGTGATTGCCTCTGATCAGGTTTACACGACTAGGATACTTTAGTTTCAAAAGAATCAAAAGTGTAATTGTCTCCACTGAGTGATAACCTCTATCCACATAGTCCCCAAGAAAAAGGTAATTTGTATCTGGAGGAAAGCCCCCTATCTTGAATATCTCTAATAAGTCATAGAATTGACCATGAATATCTCCCACCACCGTTACAGGTGTCTGTATGTGTATAATATTTGAATCTTTTATCAAAAGCTCTTTCAACTTGAAACATATCTGGTCCACCACAGACTCTGAAAGAAGACGACCATTATAGAGCTCTTCCAAGCACAGATCCAAGTCCAAGTTCGTATCTTGAAATGCAAAAGATGCTAAGTTAGTATAAATCTACTTGAATTGATGTGTCAAACGGGGACCAATTGTTCAATTAATCTCCCTTGGCACCAAAAAATGATGCCCCAAAAAGACCACCAAATGCTCACACATACTATCGCTAATTTCTGCACTCTTCATATCTCCAGTGACAGCTAACTGAATCAGATGTAGTAGTTACCTAGTATCCAAAAACATAATCATAAGAGGTCCCATCCTATATGCCCTATATATTAAAAGATCAAAAGAGGAACCGCCGCTGTCCAAAACACCTACCGACGCGTCGCAAAATAAATGAACGACGCGTCGACCTAAAATCCGGCGCAAGTACCTTGCTACAGCTTAAGTAAGAGAGGGTGCACAAAACATCCTTTCACGGGGTTTCATAGCTGGAATGAGTGCCAATGTAGTTTACTAATACCTTTGACAACTAGGAAACGCAGTGCATAAAACCAATCCGTATCCTGAGATTCTATTTATTTATTTATTTAGGTTGTTGCTTTCTTCTCAGTCGCAACCAACCTCCTTACACAGATTTTTGCAATTTCAACGCCAGAATACACATCTTACGCTCTTCCTCAATTTTATTCAATATCCCCAATAGAAGCAACCATTGACATTCACGCAAAGCAAACTTTAGTTTAATTACTAATCATAACATGTATACTAATAAACCTAATGGGTCCTCTGAGGACAAACCCAAACAGGGAAGTGATATTTCCCTGAACACGCAAGATCTCAATACGGAAAACCCTAATGGTAAGGACATTACACCCACTTTCCAGATAACACCAACTTTCACAGAAGATTTTAATAACGAAATCACTTCCCCCGCAGCAGTGAGTGGAGATGTAGGCGGGCGCCAGTCGTTGAAACTGAGTTTGAAGTCTTTAGGTAATACACCTGTCTTACTTTCTCCAAAGGGCTCTCCCCTAGCAATGCAAAATGGGGGTAACTCAAATGGTAACCAAACACAAGATTTTTTTGGAAGAAGACTTTCACACAATCAACTCCATTCAATTTCACCATTTCAGTTCCAAGAATCGTCATTACAAGGAAGTAAACCATTTCCCGGAGGTAATCAACAGGGTTTTCCTTGGAACAGTACGTCTTCTAACGAAATAAGTTCACCACTAATTGGCACGTCTCCTCTATCAACAGCCAAAAACTCCCCTACTCAGCAATTGAAGTCTTTATCTATAGACACAAAGTCGATGGATACCAATGGTTCAGCCCCATCCTTGCAAAGGATGCCTTCAAACGGCTCCGCTCTCAAACACTCTACAGCTTTGAGAAGTAGGCAAAGTGGAAGAATCAGAAGTTCAAGTACGACCAATAGAGAGTCTACAGTTCTGAGCCCTTTGGTTGGAAGCGTATCAAATGGTAAAGCAAATTCTCCAGGCAGTGAGTCAACAAAACAATTCCCTTCCCTATTACAGTCAAACTTTAAAGATAGAAACGAACAAACATATCAACGTCAAGAGAAATCATATCTGTCCGGAATTGCAAGATATAAAGACAAATACCGTGTGAATGATGACTACTATAACAAGACTGTTGAACTTGCCGATGATGATGTTAATGCTGCGTTTGAATCCACGGGGGATGATGATTTTGATCAAAGCAGAGCTCAAACCACAGAATCTATCGATGATACACCAGGAATAGAAAAGTCTAAACAGGAACAAGCTTTAGCTACCATTGCAAAGCAGTTTGGTATAAACCTTTCAGATATAAGTGAAAAGGCGGATTATTCAATAGAACCAACTGCTCTGCTAGATATTTTAGATAAAAATGATGATATACAAATGACTGAGAACCAAAGTGTCAATGACAGAATTGAATGGCATCTTTTGCTGGAGGCTGTATTGACAGGTGATGTTGTCACTGGTGAGAAAAGAAAACTCATAAGGCCTTTCACTGATAGTGATACTGATAACTTTTTAAGAGCAAGTTATAAAGAAGATCTTTGGATTGGTATCAGATCTAAACTTTATGGGCGTGAAGAAGAGACTCAAAAGAGACTTGTGCTATATCATAGAGGTTTAGCAGATACATCAATTGATGCGATTATGAACTTTTCTCTTGAACTTCCAGATGATGTCAAAGAGATGCCATTTTCTGAGCAGGTTAAATATGCCAGTGTTAAAGTTGATACCGTCTTAGACGATTATGATAAATGCCTAGAGCTGTGGAGAACTTCCAAGGAAATGGAGAACGATAAGCCTCTCTGTAGTACGCCTGAGTTTATCACACGTTTGAACGCATTGTCTGCATGGTCTTCTGTTACCAAAGCTATTGAAAGAGAATCAACCGTTCTCAAAAGATGGGTTGGTAACGATGAACTGGATATTCTTAAACCCCTTGATAATGATTTGATAAACTCAGATTGTAATAATGGTGAAGAGAGGATATTTGTTGATGACAGATCATTTATTGAAAGAATCTTGAAAGAAAAGGACATTGAAGATTTGGTAGAGAGGCGTCTATTTGCTGGTGCATCGCGTTGGAGTTTCAAAGCTAAAGAAGCTTCACTCGAACATCATAACACATTTGAAGAATTAGGTTTACCTTCATATATTGATAATCTACTGGTACTTGCTACCTTTCCTTCCAAATTAATGAAAGAAGTTATCAAATTGAGAATAGTTTACTCAAAGAAGTTGAAGAATCCAACAATGATGATAATTGATCAAGTTCTAGAAGATTTCAAACTATATATCAAATTGGCATTAGAAGTGCGTACTTCTTTTATTGAATATCGTGCTCCTAGAGAAGGATGGAGCTCTTTAAGTGATAACCAAGATCAAGAATTTGATGATACCATATTAGAATGTGTTCACCACTACTTATATTTATTGAATAGAAAATTATTAGACTCTCCTAAATCTACCAAATCTTTTAGAACTTTCAAAGAACCCGAGGAATTGGAAAGAGAATGGAATTTTCTTCAAAGTTTGGGTTTCTATATCGAAGGTGGTAGTACTGAAATTTCAGAGCAATTCACTATATTAACAACCAAATTAGTTGCTCGCTTGAATAATTATTTACAACAACAATTACAAGGTCCACCTTATGATGGAACTACATTGGATAGAAACAAGATAATCAGATGGTATTCATCGACTATGGATAATTTTGGTCAATTAAGAAGAAAATTCTGGAGATTTAATCAGATTTTAAATTCTTCGTTCCAGAACTGTTTGACATACAATTTGAATGGCTATAAATTAAGGAAACTTTTGGAAAGATTAAAGGAGTCCAATCATGTACTATATCATTCCTCAAGCTTAGCTGAAGATGGTGCATACATATTTGCATCAGAGTCATTAGCCGAAAGGCCATCAGAAGTTCAAAGAATTTTGAAAGCCACTTTACTTGGTGTAGACTATAATACCATACCTAGAAAACATATTCATATTATGAAACGTTTTAACAGAATTGCAGATTACAAGAATGACATGAAAATATTGTATGGAAATGACCATTCACCTGATCAAAGGGAAGACCACGAAGACCCTCAATTAGCTCCACATGTTCCACTTGATGAGCTTGAAACAGAAACAGATGCATCTGAAGAAGATCCAAGTATGGATTATGTTTTGGTATTGTACCCTACAAAGGCCATGATGTGGGATGGTAGCGTTGTTTCATTTGAGTTTGATTCAAAATCTTTGTCTCTCCCAACACCGGAAAAGGGCAAATTGTTATTGATTGGTAGAACCGAGAAGAACAACCATATAGATAAATGTGGCGAGTGGTTCAAGGATTGTGTTGGTGATTCAATTGGAGGTTTGATCTCTAAGACTTGTTTCTTACCTCGTGTTCAAAAGGAATTATCTGTTGCCCAAAAGATCTTTTATAGAATGGGCTGTTTTGTTATTGATTCTGCACCATCTGTGAGAAATCAATGTAGAGGTATATCCGATTGTCAAGAGATTGTTAACAGTTATTTTGCATACATCAAGGACTTTGGTGCAGATGTCGCTAAATCATTCGATAGTGTACGTAAGTCCAACATTATCTTGAAGTTGATTAGATGTTCTATTGAATGGTTAAGTTTCATAGTTGACGACTGTGTTCCTACAGATCCAAAGACTTTCAGATGGTGTGTTTCAGCATTGGAATTTGCAATGGAGACTTCAAGAGGTATTAATATTTTAACTTTGGATAGTTTGTTATTTGACAAATTGAAAGATAAAGTTGCTGGATGTATGTCATTATTAATTTCACATTTTGATATCATGGGTGCTAGAACCAAGGAACTACAAAAGAAGAGTTTATTAAATTACGCACATCATCAAACCAAGGATATTTATACTATGGATGATGAATCCTTGGGATCATTAAGAGAGAATATCATGATGAAAGTTACAAAACTCGAAGAAGACAGAAGACAGTTGCAAATTGAGCAAGAAGCTGTTGGTAGGGTTTTGGATGATACAGATACTCAGAACAAGTTCTTAACTTACTTGGCATCTTCATTTTCATCTGTGTCGATCAGATGGCAAAAGGGTAAATTTCTTGGTGGTGGTACCTTTGGTAGTGTCTTTGCGTCGATAAACTTGGATACTGGTGGTACTATGGCTGTTAAAGAAATCAAATTCCAAGATATTCAATCTATGAAGAAGAGTGTACCAGCCATCAAATCTGAGATCTCTGTATTAGAGAAACTGTCTCATCCAAATATTGTCCAATTCTTTGGTGTTGAAGTGCATAGAGATAGAGTGTATATATTTATGGAGTACTGCAGTGGTGGTTCATTAGCTGGTCTTTTGGAATACGGTAGAATCGAAGATGAATCTGTGATCCAATTGTATACTTTACAAATGCTTGAAGGTCTTGCCTATTTGCATCAATTAGGTGTTGTTCATAGGGACATCAAACCCGAGAATATCTTGCTGGATCACATGGGTGTCATTAAATTTATTGATTTTGGTTCAGCTAAGTTAATAGCTATGACCAATCAATCCGTATCAACACCATCAGCAGGTCCAACTCCAAACACATCATCTAGCTCAGTTAGTGGTGGCTCACCTTCTACATCAGAAATACCCACACCATTAGCTAGTCAACAACAACCTAATATTTTCTTATCTGGCCTTAAATCCCAAGGTCTTACAGGAACACCAATGTACATGTCTCCCGAAACGATTAAAGGTGAGTCGATATCAAATCTTGAAGCAATTGATATCTGGTCATTAGGTTGTTGTGTCTTAGAAATGGCCACGGGTCGTAGACCATGGGCTCATTTAGATAATGAGTTTGCCGTGATGTATCACATTGCTGGTGGTCACTTACCGCAATTCCCATCCCCTGATCAACTTTCACCCATGGGTCAAGAGTTTTTGCGTAAGTGTTTGAATCCTGATCCTTATGGACGTAATTCTTCAGTTGAGTTATTACAAGATCCATGGATCCAAGCTATCAGATTGGAAGCCTTTAGTGATTCATTAGCTGGATCATTCAGTGAGGACATGTATAGTTCATGATGTAATTCTATAATGTGTACTTAGAAATAAAATTTGTAACATAACAAAATTCTTTGGTATATAAATTAAGATGAGTATATATATATATATATATATATACTACTTAGGTCAAGTCTTGAAGTTGTCTATTAATTAAACAAAAAAAAAGAAGAAGACAATAAAACAGAAGACACAAGAGACAATGTAAATCAAAAAAGAAATAGAGAGAGTAAAAAGTAGAAGGGATTAAAGAAGTAGATAAAAAGGGGGAAAATACGTACTACAATTAAGGCACGACTTCCTTTTCATTATCGTATTTCTTTTGATCAAATCTCCAGTGTAATGCACTAGAAGAATTGGTATCATCACTTGAGTCTGCCAAAGTACCTGATGGAACGTTCTTGATTGAAAGATTAGCTAATTTAGCAAGTTTCACGAAATTGACATCTACAGAACCAACTTTCAATTCCATATTAGAATCCATTTGATTTAAATTAATTAAATCAAACCATCTTCTTTCCCATTGAGTTTCACTTTCGTTTTCCTTCTGTCTTAATTCTCTTTGATAATTTTCAATCTTTGATTTTTCAGCATGAATTAAATCGTAATTACCAATCTTTACTGCTTCAGCCACTTTTATCCAAGATTTTCTAGATTCTAAATCGTGTTGTTGTTCAATTGGTTTAACAGTTAAGCTTTGTGGGTTAGAGTTCATGGCATCAAAGAAAACAGGGTCTTTAGAAGAAGTTGAAGCAGTTGCACCAGGTAATATTCTAGAGACACCAGACCATTGACCTGTGATTGTGTATATGGAGTTGGCCTTGTTCTTAGAGCTTTCATAATCTTTATAAATTCTTGCCTTGAAAGTATTCTTTTTACCTGAGAAATAACCTCTTCCTGAGTATTCAATAACTGTTAAATAGCCATTGGAGGATTGAATGTAAGATTTAGAATCTAATTCAACAAATGGAGCACCAACTAACATACCCTCGATATGTAAAGAAGGTAAAGTGATTAAATAGGTCTCGTTTAAATTTTGGTAATCCAAGAGAGCATGACCAAATTGTTTAACATTCAAAGAAGTTGCAGACATAGAAGCTTTAATTTGATTATAACCTTGTAAAACGGTTCTATTCTTAGTATTTTCAATGGTATATGCAGTAATTGGAGGGTGATGACTTACTTGTTCAGATAATAATACAGTATCACCTGATTTCTTATCCTCAGTTTCATCGATCCATTTACCAGTGAATAATTCACCCAAAAATGGATTTAAAGGTTTCTTTTCACCACCTAATTTTTCATTTCTAGAACAATATTGGGATCTTAAAGTAGAGATGAACCATTTAGTGACTGCAAGGATTCTTTGTAATTCAATTGAATCTGAGCCTGAAGAAGCATCAATGAAGTTTGGTTCTAATAAAAGATCGGTATGTTCGGACCAGTATTGAGAGTATTCTACGATAGAAGTTGAAGAGAGAATGAAAGGTGGTGCAGTTAAGGAAGAGAGGTCACCGTTATATGATGCTAAGGATTTGATGAAGGAAGTCCAAGTAGAAGAAGAAGAAGAAGCAGACATTTTAATGTAAGTAAGTAAGGAATTTTAAATTTATGAGATGGAAAAGATAATTTGATTTAAGACAGAAAACAAATTCAAATTGATATTCAATTGCAATTACACAATATTAAAAATCAAGTTGAATGCAATTCAAGTGAATAAAAGTGAACTGAAAATGAAAATGACAAATTGTAAATTATTAAGATTGTTAAAGAATCAATTCAAATATTGCAGAAAACTTTGAGAGCCAAAAAAGGACAGACAAAGCAGAATAGTATGTTAATGTATTAGATGAGGTGAGACTATATATTGTAAAAGTCCGATGAGTTCTAAAGTTTCGAAATAGGTATAGCTACTCCAAGTAAATTGAAAGAGTATGAGTTGGGAATTAGAGAACTCAGTATGGTATTACTGTTTGATTGTACCAAGTAGTGATATAATTAAATAGATAATACTGATTCCCTTCTTCCCAATTAGCTTCTCTCTCTCTCTTTCTCCTAGCCGTTTTTTCAAAAATCCAGTAGGGGCACAGCCACACTGTCTTGAGCTGCTAAAACAAGCGGAGAGAAGAAAAAAAGTACTCAGCCATTAAGTATTTTCAAGCCTCACTGGTCACGTGCATGTGACATGACCAAAAAAGACAAAAAAACAATTTATATCACGTGCAAGGCATCAACACACAACACCCACCAAACGTCGCATAACAGAAGCTACCCTCTGCCCTAAAAAATCTTACTTCCCCCCCATGGGTTTAGCCCGATAATCAATTTTAATTCAAATAAAAGCGCGCCCGTTCTCAGAAATGCGGCACCTATTGTAAAGTCTTGATCGTTTGTTTTGTTTTGTTTACATTTTGCGTCAAGCCTTATTGCTCACCATCTCACTCCTTAAATTTCAACACAATTCCTGTTTCTCTGTTTTGATTTTTTCCCTCCCATATACAACACCCTCTTCCCTTTTTTCTTCCCCCCCTCCTTTTCATCTCTCTTGTCTCCTTCATCATCATATCGCTGATACTCTCTTGATATTTTTTTTAATTTTTTATTAAATATCCCCTTTCAAAATCACACTATAAAAATGGTTGCCGCTACTGAAAAGAAATCCTACAAGGATTTGATTACCACCGCTATCGTCACTTTAAAAGACAGATCTGGTTCAAGGTATGTTTACATTTAGCAATCATCAAAAGGAATTAAGCTAATACATGGAAAAGAATGCACCACTGAATTGACGCCATTCAATAAAATATACACCCTTTGTAGCTCAAGTGTCACGTCATTAAAGGGCAAAAAAATTATCCCCTCTTATTCCGAATACTAACTCAATGTTTTCATTTTTTTTTTTTACTTAACTAAACAGTCGTCAAGCTATTAAGAAATACATTCAAGCTAACTTCCCATCTACTAATGCTAACTTTGACTCTCAAATCAACACTGCTATCAAGAGAGGTGTTGAAAAAGGTTTATTTGTTCAACCAAAAGGTCCTTCTGGTCCAATCAAGTTAAACAAAGACAAACTTGAAAAGCCAAAGAAGGCCAAGAAGCCAGCTGTTAAGAAGACTGCTGCTCCAAAGAAGGCCTCTACTACCAAGAAAGCTGCCCCAAAGAAGGCTGCCCCAAAGAAGGATGCTAAAAAGCCAGCTGCTAAGAAAGCCGCCCCAAAGAAGGCTGCTGTCACTAAGAAAGCTGCTCCAAAAAAGACTACTAAAGCCCCAAAGAAGGCTACTCCAAAGAAGAAATAAATCAAGTGAATTAACTCAATTCCAATTTCCAATAATCAATTAAACTATTTTATCTTTTTTGTTACTTCTTTCTACTTTTTTACTTGGGTTTGTCTTATTTTTTCTTTATCTCATTAGTTTTCAATTTTGATTCCCAATCCTATTTTTTTTCCCCCACCTACCACCAAGAGCTTTTTTTAACACCCCCCCTTTAACTACTAAGACTAAGAATTGTGAACCAATTCCCTTTTGTCTTGTTGTTTTTGTTGTATACTATATAATTTAGTTATTTGTACTATTAATATTATTAGTTATTTATTAACCAGAATAGTGATGTAGAGGTTTTTCCACTCAAAAACTAAAAACCGTATCACGCACTTGCTTAATTAACAGCAACAATTGAGGAAAATTCCCCAACGTCTACAACATCTCTTTCAGTTGAATTAAAAATTAAAAAAGTGGTTGTCTTAACCATGATGAAAAGGTCCATGGGGATGAGTTTAATTCAGAACGCTACCCTGACTCCCCCAGAAAAAACCAAAACAAAGCGATAACAAAAAAAAAATCACCCAATTGGGGAAAAACAAGGCGCGCACTGATTTTTGCTGATTGATAGATTTTATCAGTGTAGTCGATCGACCGCAGAAGCAACATGAAGCTGGTGTTGTATGTGGATCACAATCTATGATTGTGTCTAACTCACTAATAATTATCAGTTAGTTTTTGGAAATGTTTTAAATTGTAAGCTAATCTGCATAGATTTTCTTCGACAAATTTTGACAAAATGCTTTCCCCTGCATAATTACTCGTTTTACTCTGTACATATATTTATATTTCTATACAACATCACCATGTCTGGTTGAACTGATAATCAACTAGACAAATCAGCCAAGAAAAATGACATATAACCGAGGTTCAATCCAATTTATTTATTTTTTTCAACAAAGAATAAGCTAAAAAATAGAACAATTGAATTTATTGAAAGTTTTTCAAACAAAGCAAAGCCCACGTAAAGTTCTTTTTTTTGTACTTACCGTGAGAATTAGGCCAAGATTTAGCGGCTAATTGTCTGAGTTTTGATCAATGATACCATATTAAAATCGTGAGATGGAAAGTCAATTACTACATTGACTTAAATTGATACCGCAAAAAATTGTTATTCTTTTAGTGGGTAATCTGAAAATTACGGACTTATCTTGTATATAGAGTAATCACTTGAATTGAGACAGTGTAAATGTTCCAGAGTCTTTGATTCCAATTTTCCTTTTTTTATTAGGGCACTCGCACTGAGCTAAGAAATATTGCGGCAGTAAGAAGAAGTCAATAGAGTGGGATGAAACACACGTACTTGTCCAAATAGGTTTATATTACAGTAATACCAATTGCACGGCGTAAGCAACACTGCAACATCAGATGGGGCATTTGAAGTGCCGAGCGCCATTTGCATTTTTATAGGGAGCCAGAACTTGGCGCTCGGTGCTCGGCTCTCGGTGCTCGGCGCTCGGTCACAAAATGATTTCAACAATGCCAAGACGGGATTACAGGCTGGCGAGTATTATTGTCCTCTTTACCTGAACTACAGTGGTGATTCACATAGTGATTTAGATCTCAAGAAAATTAATCATTTTTGAATAATAACCCCCACTTCAAAGGCCGAATTGATGGAGCGGGTCATGATGTCAAGTGGATCGATCAAACAGATGTGGTGTGTAATTTTGCCACGTATATCTGGAATTGCACTGACAAAATGTGCATTAGGAGGTAAGGTGATTTTATGTACCTGACGGGCAGCGCGTGTCTGTAAAGCTTGCTAAAATTAGCTTTCGCCGCTGAGAAATACGAACAACCTTGGTAATTTCATCGAGCCAATTTTTTTCTTTCCTTTGTCTCTTTTGTTTTCCCTTGGTTACAATACTGTCGTCAAGATAAATAGTCTGTGTGAGTGCAGATAATGTAGCCATGGCAAAGCAAAAAGGTATCATTGCTTGAAATGAACTAAGCGCCTGTATAGTGTAATATACCCATAGAATATTAAAGATATCAGTTGATATCTCCAACAAATGAAACAACCATGTGCTGTAGATCTATTCAAATACAAGGCCATGACTGTGATTGTGTCTGTGCAGTTTTTTCCTTTGTCCTTATTCTAATACTCGCTTATCTTTTCCTATAAAGTAATGGTGAATTTCTTGTCGCTGCTTCTGCACTGCGTCTTTGTGGTTTGGTTTTCAATAATATTTCACATGGCATTGCCAGATGATATTGTTGACTCGAGTCTTAAAGTCGCTCAATGCAGTACCAATTGCAAGCTGAGTCTGTCTAAAGGGGGGTGTTTCCCAATAACTTTATTAAAGTTATTCACAAGCATGTATTGATTTTTTAATTAGGCATCGCCGATCTTTTCGAGTACAAATCAGGCTCGAGTCTCAAGAAAATCACTCTGCGTGGTAGACAAACCACTTAGATCAAATTATTTAGTTTTTACGTATATATGTATATATAGTGTATGCTGTACTGTCTATATTGCATTAGTCATATGAAACATATACACATCTGAGATGTCGGTAAACCCTCGGTGCTACAGGGGGACCCTGTAACCCAATCACAATAGTCCCACTGCCCCAGTGACAAGCAACGCAATGCATGCGACATTTGTACTAAAATACAATATAATGCACCACAGCCAGAGTCCACCGCAGCCTGCGCTCCACGCTTTCTGGACTCTGGCTGCCAGCGTACAATATTAATTATGTATATAGGATTACATGTGCTATTGTGCACATATATATCTACATGGCCACCACGAAAGAATCCAGTATTGAAGAGAAACCCAAGCGGAACCATAAAACACACACAATAGATACACTAGATAGTTGCCGACAGTGCAGCAGCAGCAGCAGCAGCAGCAGCAGCAGCAGCAGCACACAGTTCGGTGGACCCACCCCGGTGGTTGTGCACCCAGCACCCAGTCGCAATTGCACTTGCGTGGGTAGTAGCTGCGGTAGCGGGATATATATAATCCAGCAGTGCGTGCGTGTGCTGCACTGCTATTGCCTTGCAGTGCTTTGGGATTCGAATGTAGTTAGTAATACCAGCGCCACTAGTAGTGGCAGGTTACTGGTGGCATGGAATGGCATGGCATGGCATGGCATCTTCTATATGATATACACTTGGCGCCTTCCCCCCCACGCTGCTCTGCTTTATTGGTCTACCGCTGCGTTGGCTGATTGGGTTTAGTGGTGGATTTGATATCCCAGATTAGCTTTTGCGCTCTCTGACGGAATTTGTACTTATTCTTTATACCTCTTGAACGGCTCTGGCTATTATATATATATTAATTAGTATTAGCTTTATTACTGTATGTGTTATAGATATTTGTTTATCTCCCGTAGCGCTCACGATCACTACGTTGATGGCGTCTGGAACACAACTACGGCGTTTGATGCTCATCTCTGCCAGGCCGATTTGTAGTTTCCACGGTTCCCCAGCATTATGTCTTTATGCCCTCCCATGCTGTGAGTAGTGCCTTAATACCGACCTTTTAACCCAATGCATAAATAACCCCTTTGCAAACAGAAGTAAACCAACCAATAACCCTTCTCGACTTACAACACTTTCGAACGTAATATAACACCACCACCTCGTTCATACATGCACAGATTGATACATACCCGCTCTACCTAAACTTTCTTTAGCTCTCCTTCCCGTGCCTCATTACTAACTTGTTTCGGCCCCCATTTTGGTTTCCCTCCGATTCCATTCACTTGTACTCTTGTCCTGTCTCGAATTCGAATTCCTTGGATTTTTTTGTGTTCTTTGATCTCTCCTTCCATTTGTGCCTTCAGGACTTAACTCTCGACCGGCAATTTTCAACAACTCTCAAGGGAAACTTCTATTCCAACCGTTGCTCTATTCTTTTCAAGTTTACGCATTCTTTTCCTTTCTTGTTATACTAATTATATATATATTTTTTAGTCTTATATTTTCAATTCTCTAGTTTTAACCTTATTCATCTGGCTTCTTTCTCTTCCCTTCATCCATTACTTTCTTGTTTCTTTGTCATCTTTTCAGCCTCACATACATCTAAACATACACAGGAGATAGACAACTTGCTTCGCTTATT
>JAJLXB010000027.1:209989-295927 GCA_030571015.1 Ogataea sp. yHMJ1
TTACTATTTTCTTCTTTTTTTTCCCCATTAGCTTCATAATTTTCATCATTGTTTTTTTGTTTTCCTTCAATTTAACTTTTATTATTTACTTTCATTTAATTATTTTTTAGTTTCCACTAGTGAGATCATCTTTTCTTTAAGTTGTACAGGTTAAAGTTCAATTGAATCAAAACCCGACTTAAAGAAAGATAGAGAGTAAGACTGATTATAATGGAATCAGAGGATGTTGAAATAGATATAAATGCTTTGTTGAATCAAGGCATTGAACTTCAATTAATTGCAACTAAAGAATCAAAACAAGACACAAACTTTTTCCATGAGCGGGAAAGTACCTCAGATACCAAATTTACGAACAACAAGCGTCATAAAGATTACGTGATAGACATGGATAACTCTTTCAATTTTAATATAGCAACTCAAAATGATCTGAAAGATTTGGTTTGTGAATTCAAAAAAATCGCATTGAATGATGTTTCCAATCCAGTGGTTTCTATAATAGATACAAGGGAATTAAATGACATAATTTCCATCGATGTGAAATTCAAATCAATAGAAGTTCTGGAATCTTTCATAAATTTAATTGAATCATCAGCTTCAAAATACCTTCGGTACGAATTCTCGAATCCTAAATTATCTAAATTCAATATTTTACCAGGGAATTTGTACATTGGTAATCTACCTCAGGATTTAACTTCAAATCAACTATATGATATATTCAGCAAGTTCGGTGATATTCAGTCTTGTAAAGTCATCTCTGATAACCAAGGAGTCTCAAAAGGGTTCGGATTTATTAACTTCACTAATAAACGTATGGCTCAATTGGCAATTGATGAATTGAACGATAAAGTTATTCCGTTCCCATCCTCATCACAAGATAGTTCAGACGATGAAGAGAAGCGTACAGTCCAATTATTTGTGAATCATCATATTTCTAAAAGAGAAAGACTGGATAAGTTGAATTTTGACAGGTCATTTTTCACCACTTTGTACGTTTCCAACTTGCCTGTAACATATGATGAAGATGATATATATGAACTATTCAAATCTTTCGGTAATATTAAATCCATATTTATCCCCTATGAGGCAGAACCAGAAGGAGAGACAGTTGCGAGAATTGATACAGTTACAAATACGGAACTTAAAAATGACAATATAGATACTACTAAGAAAATAAGTAAAGGCTACGGATTTGTGAATTTCTGGAAACACCAGGATGCTATTCAAGCTATGAACGAAATGAATAATTATGAAATTGATCAGGATCACAGGCTAGTGATCAACAGAGGTGAAAGAAAACATGAAAAATACCAATATCATCACTTGAATGATTCTTTCAGTTCAGCTCCCAAAGTGCCGAACCCTATACCTGTTTACAACAATAGCGGAATTCCACTGAGTAAGGATGTAAGCATGCTACAACAACAGCAGATGTCACCTTTGGATGCTTCACATATGAACTCAAATATGAACTCAAATATGAACATTAATCCGGCTCAATCTGATTTCAGTAGGTTTGTTCACATGCCTTTATACACTACGGGACAGGGAG
This sequence comes from Ogataea sp. yHMJ1, assembly GCA_030571015.1. Lineage (NCBI taxonomy): Eukaryota > Fungi > Ascomycota > Pichiomycetes > Pichiales > Pichiaceae > Ogataea > Ogataea sp. yHMJ1. The sequence continues at coordinate 211,539 of JAJLXB010000027.1, forward strand.
GTCCAGTGGTAAGAGGACCACCAGTGGCAGCACCTTTCCAGATTCAGCTTCCTATACAATTACAACCAGGTCAAGTTCCTCCAAATGTAAATTTAAACATACCCGGTATCCCATATCCAATATATCAGCATCATTCAAGCCCCATGGTTTCGTCGCCTGGAGTAAATCACTCATCTCCTCAGTTGCCACTTCAGCAGCAGCAACAGCAACAACAACAACAACATCCACAGCAACAACAACATCCACAACAACAACAGCATACACAGCCGCAACAAGTTCAGCTGCAACAACATCAAACTCCTCCACCTCCACCTCATCAACAGCAAGCTGTATACTTCATGCCACACGTACATCCGCATCATCAGCATCTTCCACCGGGGCCAGGACCCGGGGAAGCCTCATCAAGCCGTTTTCCATCTCAGGGCGGATATTTCGATTATGACGATTTCAACGATTCGAACCCATCCATTCACCATACAGGGTCTGCTTCATCGGCTTCATCATCGCGTAACTCTGTTTTTTCTACAACAGGTACACAGGGAAAAGGTATGCCAATACCTTTTGATTTTAACTATGAGTTTGCGAGAAGAAACTCTTCAGTAGTCACCGGAAATATCCCAAACTCACGTAATGGATCGCTAAGTTCAGGAAAAATGACCTTTGCTTCACAGTATAGTACCTCGTTACCATCTTCATCTTCATCATCATTATCATCCGGTGGCTCACCCTTTTCGTCATTTAATGGTACAGACTATTTCAAGTTAGGACTTCCTATTCCCGGACCAAATGTTCAAGACTCCAATTTGTATATCAATGGGATTCCACTTTATTTCAAAGACCAGGATTTATTGAATTTATTTGAAAAATTTGGTACAATTGTGAGTGCAAGGATTATGAGTTATCAAGAAGATGACCCAAAATATGATGAAAAGGAGGAAGATAGTGATAATATAGAAACCATTAAAGAGGAAGATGAACAAAAGACAGATGAAATAATTGAAGGAAAGAAAGGCACTGATACCGAACTCACAGAAAAAGAATTTAGATCTAAAGGGTTTGGATTTGTCTGTTTTCGAAGATCAATTGATGCGTCCAAGGCACTTATTCAAATGAATGGTTTCAAGATTCATAATGAAAGGGATGGTTCTGTTCATACTTTACAAATTTCATTTGCGCAACGTAAAGAAAGCAGAACAAATAGAAATGGAAGTGTTTCGCATTATAATCAAAACTGGATCTCACCGCCTAATATGAATCATAATCCATCCAACCCTAGAATGAGGTGGTTGTCTCATGATCAGTCTATGTATTATGGTTACCCGAATAACAGCCGTAAGAACTCGTATTCCAAGACAGGAGCACAAACTCAATCTCATTCTCAAGATATGGCCAATGTCAATCACTATCCTCGTTCTCAGTCATTAAGTGTAGGTAGATCATTCCGTGAACGTGGTATGAGCCAGAATTACAACTATATTTACAACCACAACTACAATCACAGTCATAATCATAACCAAAATCAAAATCAAAATCAAAACAGAAAGGTATCAGAACAACGTAACCAATCTGAGACACAAACAGATCCTTAAGTTTTAGCTAAGAAGACGCACAGACAAGCTCCTTTCCTTACCTTCTGTCATCTGTTTCTTTTACAAAATTCCAAACATCGAGCCAGGCAACTTAATTTATGACACACAAAGCTAAACACACATACAGAAATATACACTCACTGTAACTAATATTTATGATACTTCAAAAAAACACTCTTATTTTCTTTTTCTTTTTCCTTTTTCTTTTATGCCTTTACATTTTCACATATTTATAATTTTACAACTTTTTACACATGGACCAATAACATATACTTAACAACTCTTTCTTTTTAATACTTGCAATCATTTTCACTTCTATTTATTTCCCAACACATATACCAATTTTCACACAATTTTTTCACATACATTTATTTTTTCACATACACACAATTATTTCCTACATGCATTCTTCTAATACACAATTTATACCATACTTTTATACCACATATACATACATACAAATAAACTATGCTGCATTTTCCAGTCCATTAAAATATTACATATAAACATAAAAAGCGTAATCCATGAATAAATAAATAACTAACTACATAAGTGAAGATAAAATTATAAAGAAGGAGGCATATCAAAATCACTTGAAGTAGTCTGTTGTTGCTGCTGTTGCTGTTGTTGCTGCTGTTGTTGTTGTTCAATTTGATCTTCATCGAGAATTTGTTCAACATTCTTCACTTCATCAATATAATACTTCAGCATTCCTTCAATACCGTTTTTCAAAGTGATAGTAGATGAGGAACAAGAACGACACGCACCTATCAATTTCAAATATACTGTTCCTGTATCTTCATCAAATTTAACAAACTTAATATCACCTCCATCTTCTTGAATAGCAGGTTGGATTCTTGTCACTAATAGTTCGTTAATCAGTGCAATAACTTCGTCCTCTTCCTCGTCATACTCGTTATATTCATCTGCGTATTCGTCAGGGTTGAGCAACTTCTGGAGTTCAGGATGTGAATAATTCAATATTTGTTGCCCTGAAGTCAAGAATTCGGTTAATATAGCAAATATTTCAGGTTTTATCAATTTCCATGAGTTCATATCATTTGAGTATTTCTCCACTGTTATGAAATCGTATCCTAAGAGCACAGATTTCACACCTCTTTGATACTGTCCTGTTAAATCATTTATACTGAATAATTGAAATGCTAGTTCTGATTTGTGTAAGGCGTCCTTCACGGAAGTGATCTCGATAGTAGGCGTAGTTGCCGAGGGCAATATATTTATAGATGATGGAACGAATTTCAGTGCGTTTTCATTAGGAGTCGTCTGAGTTTGTATAAATAAGTTTCTAATTTGATTAGATATCGATGATGCTATACGGGTGGAATGAGTATGGTGAGAATAGGTGGCACTAAGACCTCTTGCAGTTCCCAGTTTCTTTATGGTGAACATGGCTATGTGTGTATATATAGATATCTATTAATATGCCAGTATGAGTAGCGGAGATGTATAGAGTGTAGCAAGATGAAGTGTATATATACATCTGCTGTATGTGGTGGAAATAAAGTGGGGTGGTGCCTTCCCTTGCAAATCACCAATCGTGTAATTTCTCGGAAGACAAAGAAAGGGTCCCGAGTAGAAGAGCGACGCGTCTGTGCGCGGCTGAATTCTAACTATACTTTCTCCATCACGCTGGCTCTTTCTGCCTCCCTCTTGTCCTCTTTGTAGAGGAAGAACTGCAAGATATAGATACAGTCAAAGAGCGTGGTAATCATTATGAGTCCCGATTTACTTCTGTTGTAGTAGATCATTTCCAGAACTGATTTTGTAGGGTTGTCGACGGTCAATTGGAGGAATGCAAACGTGCAACCTGTTAAATCGAGCAGTATTTGTAACTTCGATATTCCATACATTGATTTTCTTCTTGCATTGTGAACCACTTGTGGCAAATATTTGATAAAACTTATAAAAATCTTAAAATATGAGAGGTTCAAAGTCGTAGAAACCAGTGGGAACTCTTGATACTGTGGAGATATAAGGGAAAGAAAGAAATATGAAAAGAAAGAAGCGTATATGATTTTAGTCAGTCTGCTTAATTTAATTGTCTTCTTAACATGATAACCTAATAACTTATCACCATAATATACTTGACCTAAAACAATAAGATTCAGTAGTGTTCCATGTATGGAGTAGAATAAATCTATGATTGATAGATGAGGTAAATTGTCATAATCTCCGAATTTTTCAAGAAATTGAGCAATAACAGATGTACTGAACAATTGTAGAGCAATAGAAATTGTGTATGATATGTATCCAAGTGTGTTTAAGATAATGTAGTCAGGTGATATGGAATCACTAGATTTGATTTTGTATGACAAGTATATCGTTGGATAAAAAGCGAGACCCTGTCAATGTGAGAATGTTAGTATTTATTTATTAATCTGATGACGCATTAAGGTTTTCAGATCGAATCACAAGTGAAAACGTACCCAAACGATGGCATATGCCCACCCAAAGAAGTAAGACAACGGCTGCATTATTTGCAAGTAAGACTCAATAACAGGGAGATATCAAATGTACCTCTTGTCTTTTGGCGCATTGATTCGCCTATCTAGTGATCTAATTTACGATAACAAACAGCATCCAAGTGTGATTCACGATGAGAAAAGCTCCCCTCGATAAGAAATCACATACCACAGCTAAAACCACCACACTGCCCTATCGGGGTTCCCTCCACTTTTTCACATGGTTCTTCTCTTCTCCACACTGATCACATGTACAATTTAATTAGTTAGCTACTCCACTCTACTCGTTTGCTAGTACTCTGGAGTATAAATACGCTAGAGAACCTTTTTTTTTAATTCTGGGATAACTTAGGTAATTGGAGAAGGCGGGCTGTATACATTCATATATATAATACTATACTTATACTAAGATGACTTTCAAATCAACCCCATATTTGAACAAACTTGCTGAGTTACTTCAGAAAAATGACTCTATAAAGCAAGAATCTATTAAATCTACAAATGCCACTATTGCCTTTGTAGTAAAGGGTAAAGAAGGGAGAACCGGTAACTGGTTATTAGACTTGAAAAACAAAGGTAATTTAGTCGAAACTAAGGAAACTCAAGAAGCTGATATCAAAATTACTATTAATGACGCTGATTTAAAGAAATTAATTACAGGTAAATCCAATGCTCAAAAGTTGTTCATGACTGGTAAATTGAAAATTAAAGGTAATGTGATGAAAGCTGCTAATATAGAAAAGATTTTGAAATATGTTAGCAAGGAGAAATCCAAGTTATGAATAAATAAATAAATATTTAATTAAATGAATAAAGAAAGGCTCACAGGTATTTTATCTAACTAATTGTAGAGTGCCTATTAAAGACTAAAGTAATAGTGCTAGAAACAAGCTAAATTACAGAGAGGTAAACAAAGTACACGGAAATAGCTTATTAAAACTAAAAACCCAACCCCATAATCCCCGTTAACGGTCTCCCTCAAATCGGAATGCCGGCTGACGGCAATCTCTTTTTTTGAAACACAGCAATGCCGGTGAGTTTGACGTTGACGTTGACGTTTCTGGAAAGTTCACACTTTTACAATTAGATTTCCTTCAGTTTCATCTAGTTATTCAAATCCAAAATAAATGAAACTACGAGACAGATAATGCGTGATTTGGTATGCTGACAATTAAGTTAAGCTTTTATTGGTAAATAAGGGTATTTCCTTCGTCAATTGCGTTTTTACGTTTTTTAATTAATTAATAATTACCCCTAATTAACTGGAAATTAACTGCAGCTTTCCAAGACTTCTGCGCAGCGGAGTCACTGCACTGATTCTTTTTTTTTTTACTCCCACTAGAACACTCCGGCAAGATAAGCATATCTAGCTTAACTGTCTAGGACTTGAAGTATAAGTCGATGTAAAGCTGGTTTACATAATTGTTTTACCTGGTAAGCTCTTTCAACAATTGGCTATGTGCCCGCTGTCATTTTTCACCCTGGGTTTCTCTAGCTCAATTGTTAAAGTTTGCCCTCGTGAATAATAGCAAGTTCATGGATCTTTTGCCATCGGATATCTGTCAACACAAGGCTTTTTGGCTGGCTACATCAAGCAAGCCAAGATGTAGATACAGAGTATACTGTAAGTAACATAGTCCACGGCTTTTAAAACTCTATAAGCTTTGCAGCTGTCTAAAGTGTTCTTTTCTGATCTTGTGAATCGACTCACTTCCAAAAAAACGTCATACAGCAGCTGGTTTCGTGTTCATTTACTTGTTCATTCCGGCAGAGCAAGCTCGCCGAAAAAGCGCCTGACTCACGGAAGAATAACCGGAAACTAAGCCGCTCGCACAGTACCGAGTCTACCTTTTTCTTTTCTTTGATCTGGTGTCGGTCGGGCAGTCAGTCTGATCCAAACCTACTCATAAATATTATGATATGACAGTGGTTAATAAAAGTCTATAGTGATTTGTAGTTACAGATACACTCATGAAGAGATTTGTAGAGAGACACAGTGATGACAGAAGTCGGTGCGGTGGTGGAAAGAATAGAGTGGAAAGCAGAAGATTTAATTGACCACGACGGCTAATGCCGCCACCCTCAACCGACTAGTCTTGGTAGGCCCCGTCCTTTTCACATGTTCTTTCCATCAGCACAATTTCCTTTAAAAGTGAATTTGAGATGCTGTATAGCCATTGAGTACGAGGAGATATGACAGTTCAATTGAGTGTAAACGTTGAGTCAATGTGTTGAAAGAGAGAAGACCCAAGTGCGGAATCAAAGGGTATGAATAGTTCATGGTGGACGTCCAGGATTCCGTATTTCCACACGGAATTTCCGCGTGCTAGAATTTTTCACTCATGTGTATTGTATAACCCACCTCCTCCTCAATTGATTGTAATTTAACGTGATTCTGATATTCATGATACAAAAACACATGTACATTGATTCATCTTGATAAGCAAACTGATATATATATGCAATTGATTAAAAGTTGATGTTCTTAAAATCGCTATGCCTATATAGGCCCCCACGCGCTTGTTCAATAAGAGGTTTACCCAAGGCAGCAAATGTGAATCATTAACCTGCGTCGAGGAATTCTTTAAGTTTTGACACCGCCGGAAAAAATGCGGTGAAAAATTTGACCTTTGGATTAATGTTGGGAGTTTGTTTGTATGAACACCGAGGTGGATATATATTTAAATATATATTGCAGAATTCAACTATGATATAGGGCACAGGCAATCTAACTCATTGCGATTATGTGATGTGTATAGCCATTCATGATGTTCGTAGATAAGAGATATCTATGCGGAATCGTAATACGTAAGTGGGGTTGGGGCGATTTAAATTAATGTACCCATGAAAGTTCCCCCTACTGCGATAATTCCGAAGTTCGGGGAAGTCCTAAATCTCTTGATCTCGACGGTTACAATTCGACTTTGCCAACAAAAAACAAAGAATTTATATAGGTACATTGCCCAGAAGCAATCAGATTGGCTGTAGATAGGGCTAGGATTGGTTAGTACAAGAAAGAGGGACATGGGAGATTGTGTGGTGGGCGATGCATGGTTGAAAAATTTCAAAGTCTTTGTATATGTAACAGTAGAAAGGACACGTTTAATAGAATTAGAAATTACTAGAAGGAGCGAAGCAGATTACAAACAAGGATTCACTTGGCTCACGTAATAATCCAAATACTGTAACCTATAGTACATCTCCATAACTATACTCGTAATAGGATTTAGAGAATAATAAGAAGGATGGAATATACCATGGAGAAACAATAGTACCAATATGTAATTGATTACTCAACTAAGCAAGTTGATCCACCTGACAGTCGGTGAACGAGACCGGCTTTGCTCAACAATTTCAAAAGGCTCCTTTGCATTTGAATCATGGACGGAAAGTCTGTTCATTCTAGAGTCGGTTCTCGAGTGAAGGAATGGTGTGTGTTTGGGGGGTGAAACAGTTACACTAGTGGCTATCTTGCACAAGCTGCGTGCTATCGCTCCAATCATCACGCGTGGTGGGAAATAGTTTGCTTGGTGGAGTCATCGAGTGGCCATCTGCGTCGAGCGAAAACGGCGACTTTCGACCGGTTTGGAGTGTGAGTCTGTGTTTCCGTTTCCGGTGCTTTGTTATCTTGCAGCCACCGATCCCGAACTATAGTCCACTTTGACAACCGTCCATTATTTTTCACTTCACGTCCATTTCCATGTCCATCTGAATCTGAGGGTTGGTGGTATAAATACTAGTCCTCCTCTTCCTGCCCTCAATTGTCAGTCTGACTCTCTTTTTTGCCCCAGTTTCCCCTTTTTCTCTTCTTTTTTCTTTTTTTCCCCCTTCTTCTCTCAGTAACTTAATTGTTGATCAATTATACTATCTAAATACATTCCTTTACAATGGTCCAACCTTCCGAACCAGAATTCGAACAAGCTTACAACGAATTATTATCCACTTTAAAGGATTCTACCTTATTCAAGGAACACCCAGAATACGAAAAGGTCATCCCTGTCGTTTCTATTCCAGAAAGAATCATCCAATTCAGAGTTGTCTGGGAAGATGATGCTGGTGTTATGCAAGTTAACAGAGGTTACAGAGTTCAATTCAACTCTGCCTTAGGTCCATACAAGGGTGGTTTAAGATTACACCCATCTGTTAACTTATCCATCTTAAAGTTCTTAGGTTACGAACAAATCTTTAAGAATGCTTTAACTGGTTTATCCATGGGTGGTGGTAAAGGTGGTTCTGATTTCGATCCAAAGGGTAAGTCCGACAACGAAATCAGAAGATTCTGTACCGCTTTCATGAGACAATTAGCCAGATACATTGGTCAATTCACCGATGTCCCAGCTGGTGATATTGGTACCGGTGGTAGAGAAATCGGTTTCATGTTTGGTGCTTACAAGCAAATGCAAAACCAATTTGAAGGTGTTTTAACCGGTAAGGGTTTAACCTGGGGTGGTTCTTTAATCAGACCAGAAGCTACTGGTTACGGTTTAGTCTACTACGTTGAAAAGATGATTGAAAAGGCTTCGGCTGGTAAGGAATCTTTTGCTGGTAAGAGAGTTGCTATCTCTGGTTCCGGTAACGTTGCCCAATACGCTGCCTTAAAGGTTATCGAATTAGGTGGTACCGTTGTCTCGTTATCTGACTCCAAGGGTGCTATTATCTCCCAAACTGGTATTACCCCAGCTCACATTGCTGCCATTGCTGAAGCTAAGGTCAAGTTCCAATCTTTAGAACAAATCATCGGTTCTTACTCTGCTTTCTCTGAATCCAAGGTTGAATACCACGCTGGTGCTAGACCATGGACTTTAGTCGGAGCCGTTGACATTGCTTTACCATCTGCTACCCAAAACGAAGTTTCTGGTGAAGAAGCTTCTGTTTTAATTGCTGCTGGTTGTAAATTCATTGCTGAAGGTTCCAACATGGGTTCTACTCAAGAAGCTATTGACATCTTTGAAGCTGCTAGAGCCAAGTCTTCCTCTGCTATCTGGTATGCTCCAGGTAAGGCTGCTAACTGTGGTGGTGTTGCTGTCTCTGGTTTAGAAATGGCCCAAAACTCCCAAAGAGTCCAATGGACTTCTGAAGAAGTTGACTCCAAGTTAAAGGAAATCATGGTCAACTGTTTCAACAACTGTTACGAAACTGCTACCAAGTACTCTTCTGAATCTGGTGACTCCTTACCATCTTTAGTCATGGGTGCTAACGTTGCTGGTTTCATCAAGGTTGCTGATGCCATGTTTGCTCAAGGTGACGTCTTCTAAATCGATTTTTAAATTAAATTAAACGTTTATATAATTGATTTAAATAATGAGTAAGGGAAATATAAAAAAAAATAATATTTTAAAAACAAACAAGAAAGTAGTTCAGTTTTATGTAATATATTTGTTGACTGAGATGTTCCCCTCCCGAAATCGACCGCACCTGCGTCGATCCGACTACCCACCAGACTTGGTTAATAGAAGCCTGCCATAATATTAGCTATAATCGTAACTGAAGCCTCTCAAAACAATCACTAAAACTAGCTGTAGCGGATCATTGACTGTGACAGAGCTCTCATAATTACAAATTTCTGAGTATTTAACATATTTAATAATGACTAGGGAGATTCATCTTAAAGAGTTATTGGTGGAGAAGGCCCAATATGATCATTACTCAAAGTATGTAATAATGAATTCCCATCTTTCCACTTCAGTTTAATCAATACTAACACCTATATTACCTCTGTCTTTCATTCAACAGTAAGATCTCATGGTCTAAACAAGGACATATTGTATATTCACCCATATTTAAAGAATCAAGGGATAGCAATTTGTTAATCACATATCTTGAATGTATTGATGGAAGAACATGGCAATTAGCACCTCCTACAGAAATTAAAGTGCTTTCATATAGCCATCTACTGAACAATGGCGGTAAGAGACTGGATACAAGCAATGCACAGCAACATACAGTAGAATCTCAAAGCCACCAAGGCAGTAGGAACATCACAACACAAGATCATCAAAACTTACTTCCGTTGGATATTGTCTCATTCAGTAATACAGGATGGGATATTTTTACAGCTGATTCTGAAGGTCATGTTTCCATCATTGTGACAGGAGTGAAGAAATCAACATTTCCCGGATCTCCAACTGGTTCAGACACATATCAACCTCCAATGCCATCTGTCCAATGGATTAGAACATCTTTTAATGTTATAGAATTAGTATACACAGACTCAACCATATTACCTACACCTGACTTATCATCGCCTTTAAAGAAGCGTGCAAATCAAATAGTTTCTATGAAATGGTTGAATATTGATAAATTAACCATTGTGAATTTTCCAGCAGTTAGAACATATGCCGTTAGCGATCAAGATAAGGTATTGAATGGATGTACATCTAAATTTGGAGCGGCGTATAGTGATTCTGGAGATTATTATTACTCTTACCACGTCCAACCTCATGAAGCATATGGTACAATGCACCCCTTGGTTACGAAGCAAGCATGTATTGGTATTCGTCGTAATGGTGAGGTATCGCTTTGGCATCAAGAAGATCATGGTATAGAGTATTCCAGGTTAACTGCCGCCTTGGAGCTTGAAGATGATGATGAAGTTACACATTCTGCCATTGGGTTTTTACCTAATAAGAGAATTGTTATCAGTACATATTGTTCAAAGACAAAGACTATTAGAGTATTCTTAGTGAAAATTGATTGGGGATACCTTGTTGAAACAGCCAAACAACTGGCCAAGGTTCCTAATTTTAGAATCCCTGAAAATCAAAAAGTACATCCTACCATAAGTGTTAAACAAGTATCAAAGCTAACTTTCAGTCAGTTAGATTCAAACGGATCACAAGATGTTACGTTATTAGAATTAGTATCACAGAAACACAAGAATTCAAGTAAGTTGTATTTGTTGGCTGCTATGGAGAATAACAGAAGCTCTACCTCAAGTGATATTGAAACCACTTTATTTAGATATGAACTGGAAGAAGCTACTGAGGATAACATTACGTTATTTGCTAATAATGGTAACACCAAAAATTTAGACATCACTAAATTGGGAGATTTGAAAGACGATATTGTAATGACTTTTAAACAAAGAGTTACTATAAACGAATCGATTTTATCTATATCCACAATCAATCTCGACACTTTGATTGCCATTACTTTATCCAACGGTGAAATTCAAGTATTAGAAAGAGATAGTTTTAAGTTTTTACAGAACAAATATGCAAGACCGGCTAAAATACCGGAGAATCAGGTTTATCTACCTGAGAATATATCATCTATATTTGATGCTGGATTTGTGTATCCACAACTGAATTTCCAACCTTTATTAACATGTATCTCACCAAATAACTGTTGTTACGTTGCATTACCCAAGGGTGAGAAACTATTATCGATCAAATGTGTTGAGCAACAAGTACATGAATCATATTTACCGCCAAAGAGAAAAGGATTACTAATTGCCACAACAGTTGCATTTTCACTGTGTCATACATCTGCATGTTACTCCAACTCATCAACAGATGATTTCATAGCGGCTATAAAGACAGAGAAGGAAAGATCTAGTAAATCCATATCAGCTGAATATTCTGAAAAGCTATTGACTTCTGTCATACAAGAATGTCAACGTACTATTAATCTGAACATTAATATAGCCACTGAGCAAGCCGATAGAATGATTCAGAACCAGCAATTACAAAGAGTGTTGAATTTACAATTGTCATTGGGAACAATAAAGAAATGGGAAAGAACAAAGTCTGGACAAATTGCATGGTCACTGGTGAATTTGAGATTTATAGGACATAGTGTCTTGTTCACGGTGTTGACTGTTCATCAACATATTCAAAGGTTGGCTAGGAAAGGGTTAACTGTTCCAGACACTCTAACCAATGCTAAGACTAGATCTGATTATATCATGTCTCTATTGGGTATTGTGAGATGGTGTATGGATTATATCATATGGTTGAACAAAGAGTTGTTGGTATTATCCAATGCATTTGCTAGAAAAGATCAACAAGAAATTGAAAGATTGATGAAGACATCTGTTGCTGTTCCCTTGATATTGGGTAAGATTCCACGTTCATTTTTACTCTTTTCATTGAGTAATGTAAAAAGATTATTTGTTTATTTACAGAAAATGGTTGAGAAGTGTGATCCTTCATTTGCCACTATGCAAACTCAAACACCTGATAATCCATTTGGAATGTATCAAGTTATTGAGAAATGTATGTTGACTGGGAATAGTTCTGCTTTGTTAGTTGCCAATGACTCGAAGGAAGCTTCCAAACAAATTTTGGTGCATCCTACTATTGAATCCTATTATAGATTAGGAGCTATATTAAATAATTCACCTGTCTCTTTGTATAGTTTTGAAAAGTTTTTACAAGAAGCAGATATGGCATTACACAACATTCAATCTCAATCTTCATTAGGACCTGGATTTGAGCAACAAATAATTTGTCAGGGTGAAATACCATTACAGTTTTACGAAGCCATGCAGAAGATTTGTGAAGTTTATGGTAATTCTGTTAAGAAAGAGATTGATGTAGCTGATCTTATGTTCTATGACGTTTCATGGTTACAACTGAGTTCGTGTGATAATAATACTTTTGGTAAAGGTGGTGATGACGGTGATGATGATGATGATGATGACGAGGACGAAGATCAACAAGGTGAAGGTGACGATGATGGTGATGTTGATATGAAAGATGACGAATTCATCCATGTGAAATTAGAGAATGGTAATAAAAAAGTACAAGAATCGAAAGTAATACCATCACCATTACGTGAAGTGACAAATGCCAAGTTGTCACAAGATAGTACTCGAAAGTTAATACAGAGTAATATAAGCGAAGGTTATTTATTGGATTCATTAAGGAAGAATTTACTAAAGACTACAGAGTTAATAGAGAATGGTGAAGTAGCTATTAGGAAATGTGTTAGATGCGGAGCTGTGTCTGCAGTACAAGATGATACGTTGTTTATGTTCCCCGTCGTAATTCCAAATCCTATATTCCAGACCTATCAACGTTTATGTTTCTGTGGTGGGCCATGGGCACAGTTATAGTATACAATATATAGTTTGGACACTTAGCATATATATATATATATATATATATATATGTAATTATAGAAAATAGACTAAGTGAGGTCATCATTAGAGGACGTAATATTGGGATTGGGAATCTAGGTCGGTGACACTGCCCACTGCCAGGAGTGTAAAAATCAAGCGCTAAGAGTAGACTGTGCTAAATTTACGAGTAAGTTTTTTTTGCGATGAAGGTATAAATGAGCTGATCTGAGTGATTAACTGTTGTTGGTGGGAAGAATTGAGAGACATCAAGTAGGTGAAATTACAGAAATAGCCGTCATTTCAGATATAGGTATATAAATATATATATAATGTACAGTTTATATGTCTTTAAGATACGGGAAAGGGTAGTGTGCGGGTTCCATTTGAGACTACAGGGGGTAGTAACTCTAATGTGGAATAATCAATAGCGGGCGGTGATGATGAGAAGCCCACTTCGCCGTGGGAGAAAAGGGGTACACCGAAAGGGTTACTGATGAGACTATTATATAGTTACAATAGAGTGGATAAACTAGTAGATACATATATATATATATATATATATATAAACTATGAACACATTCATAAAGTGATCTATTTAGTAAAGTCAGAAAGCGGTCAACGCGAAATTCAAAGTTTGTAATTTGCGATTTGCGTTTTTACCCCTTGCGGTGATATTACTTGCAGCATTAGAAATTGATAAATGGATGGAAGGATATTCTATTTATCTGTATATTTGTCTACTTATCAATTCTATATGTCTTTGTAGTTCTGGTAGTAACAGTGTATAGTAGTATAGTGCGCATCGGTTTCTATCCAACTCATCACTGTGTCCAAGATAATAGAAAAGCAAAAAGAGAGCTGATGCTAAAAACAGTTAGTCCTATTGTGAGCCGCATTATTGTATTCATTCTGATCTGATTATATTTCATATCGTTGATCTCATCTATGAATGGAAGTAGACTAGTAGATTATATATATATATATATATCCTTATCCTTATCCTTCTGTAATCATCTCAATTATCCTTATCTCTATTCCCTGTGATCCTACATTCACTTCCCTTAATTCTTCTTCTTTCTTAAATTTCACTCTATCATCACCCCCCCCCTCCATCATGCCATCTACTTCCATATATGTCCCACCTTCCAGTATTTCAGCCCCTTTCCAATCGGAACGTACTCTTCAAAAGAAAGAATTCATTTCTTCTGGATATAGCCAAAGACAAACTCATGAACGTCACTCCTCCATAGGCAGTAGCAATAACAATAACAACGTTTATAATAATAATAATAATAATAATAATCATGGTACATCTACTGATTTACATAACGACGCTATGCTTTCTCGTACAATGACAGGCAACTCATCCATACATTCAGCATCTACACAAGCCACTTCGTTTGACACAAACTGGCTACCTGATTCTCAAGTGATTCCTCAGTCAAAGAAAAGAGTAGTATTGACACTTACTCCCTATGAGATGAATGCATTAAGAAAAAGTTGGAACGAAGTCATTTCTGGTAAAAAGACTCGTTTACATAGACACATCCATCATAATTCAAATAAAAACTCAAAGCAATCATCACAACCTGCAGTTATGCTACCCAACTCTAATGCTTCTTCAGCATTTACTTCATCCTTATTTTGTGTTCAATTCTATCAAAACTTGATATCTATGAAACCAACAATTGAAAAATTGATTCCTTCCATTAAGCATCAAGCTTCTGCATTTGCCGGTGTCATTAATGTCGCAATGTCTACTCTAGAAGATTTATCTAGAATGAATGACTCTTTGGATAACTTGGGAAGATTACACTCACGTATCCTAGGTATTGACTCACCATATTTCCAAATCATGGGTGATGCCCTCATTAAGACTTTTAGAGATAGATATCAAAGTGATAACACTGTCTTTGAATTACCATTAGAAGAAGCTTGGATCAAATTATATTGCTTCTTAGCAAACTCTATTTTACAAGGTGGTATTGATCCTATCATTGAATATGGTACTACATCTTCAGCTTCAACACATGGTAAATCCATTTACTCTACCGATTCTGCTCCAAGTGTCTCTTTATTAGATACATCATCTACTCTGAACAACACCATGCAATCATCAATGACATCTTCTCGTGGTCCTTCTTTCTCCTTTGCTTCTGAGAAAAGAGCTATGATGATGCCTACTTCTTTCCTTCCAGGATCTAATCACAAGCAATCTCAACCACACCACCAGAGCCAATCTTCTCTTGTATCTAATACTGCGTCTGCTATTCCAGGAACACCAGCTGTTCGTGCTTTGAAGACGGATACTTTCTCGGATAGAGTCAAGACATCATCAAAGAGACTTAGAAGAGGTGTGAGTGGTAAGACAGATACAGAAGATCCAAACTGTATCATCATGTAAGAAGCTCACTAACAACTTATTCATTCGTTCGTTCAATTTATTTATTTATTTGTCTTTTGTTTGGTTCAATTTATTAATTAATCCATTGATGCGATATAATCACACAATATACATGCAGTTTTTTTTCTGTCTTTTTTTTTATTATTATTCCATTCACGTTTAGAGTTATTCACTAGTTTGACTAACTCGTTTTCCTCTATTATTTATTCATATATTTATCATTTATTCTTAAATCAAATTCAATAATTTATTCAAACTCCTCAGCAATGTATCTGTATTAAAAAATTATATAATGCGTTTATGTTCATTTATTATCACTCCCAATATTACTGCTGCTGGTATTATTATCCTTGGAATCAATTTCTGCATTCATTAACTTTATAAAAATACTCAATTTCTCCAATGATTTACCATATATCTCAATCATTTTCTCCTTAGTGCTATGGTTATTACACATTTCAGTGATTTTCTTAAAATCTCCCCAAAGTCTCTTGTATTTGTCAATATAATTAACTTGATTGCTTTTCTTGATTCTCTTATCACAATATTTTTCCAATATCTTAGTTATATCATTTTGGAAAATATCAAATAATTGAGTAATTGTTTTATTAGATTCTTGCTGCTCATACAGTAACTCATCCTTGACAATATTTTTTTCTTTTCTAAGTCTTGAAACTTCTACTTGTAAACTCCCAATGACACCATCAAGCTCTTTAATTTTTTTATTATTCTCCAAACCATGATTTTTGTTTGTCTCTTCCAATGATCTAATATTTTCTTGTTGTAAGACTAATTCCTTTTTCAATTGATCATTAGCTACTTTATGATATGTCAATTCACGGTATAATTGATGCATTTTAGTCTTATATTCATCCTTCTCCATTTCAGTCTTACTTGCTGCATCCATAATATTACTCATTCTAGAGTGGAACATTACTCCATAACTGGACTCAGATTCTTTCTCTGTGTTTTCATTGTTCAAGGATAAACTAGGTAATGGGAACAAATCAGGTTGGAAAATATTACTGGAATTATTATGGTTACTGATTTGTTGTTGTCTTGGATATAATTGATTGCATTCAGGTTTTATTTCACGAACGGTGTGGTATCCTGTATAAGACGGTGACTGGTCAGCACCACTTTCTTGCTCTTCATAATATCTATAATTATTAATATAGTTTTGGTCACTTTGATTAATATTTGCTAAGTGCTTCTCTATATAAGTATTTTCTTGATCTAAATTATTCTCATATTTGTACTGATAATTGTTACAATGACTATTTTTTTTTTCTCTGGGTAGAACTTTAAGTGTTTTAGCCTGATCAAACGGTACTCTACTGTAATTCTCCTCTTTTCCAATTCTCTTCGTGTATCCATTTGTATCAGGATCAAGACTTCTGTTTATAATTGTATTATTTTTGGTATTGAGCTGAAGATTTATTTTGTTGGTATCCGGTTTTTGCAACGGTCTTGCCCTGCGAGTAGGTTTATTTTGATTTCGGCATTCATTAGAAGGATTCATTAGTTTCTCATATAACATAATATCACTCAATGCCATTTGTTCATTTTCATTTGCATGGCTTTCAGGGACTTGTCTCTGTTTTCTATAACCACCTGAATCTTCGATTTTTTGTGGATTAAGATCTTGCTCTCTTCTCTGTGTATGAGTTATATGCTCGTATGGAACACCTGGATCAGAAGAGTCTATGGAACTATGCCCTGAAGAGTAAATCATCTCAGGACCAGATGTGCCGTATACTTGATATCCTCTTGTTGACAAAGCATTATGCAATCCCATGCTAGTAAATACTGGCAGTATATTATGCTATGTTTAAAAGAGTTTGGTCCAATTTCCACCAAGATGCTTTTAAAGATGTATTGTAGATCGTATTTTTAAAAGGTCTAAAGTTTAAATAAAACTAAGAAGGGGTCAAGTTAAACGAAGGGCTTGAGAGCTCAAATAAAAGCAAAATACCCTTTCTTAATGTACTAAAGCAAAAAATTCAACGTGTTACTCTTTGCAATTACAAGATGTGTATATTATAAATGGCATCAAATCGGATGATATATTGCTAACTGGATTGACTTGTTTGGAAGTCTTGTGAGCCTCTTTCAGTGCTCTCTTACAACATCCCGGGTCTATCGTCTCATCCCTACAATACGTCGATCGTCCCACTCTTACTTTTCCTCGAGTCCAGCTTTAGAGCTGAGAACGCGTCTCATTACGCCCAATCGGGAAACAATAGACATATACCCCTGTCGCTGCCGACGCGTCGTCAGCCTCTCCTTTCAACCTTGGAGTAGTTGTAGCTGAATAGGGGGACCACTGTGGTGGCTTGTATACATAGAGAATGTAAGTAGATAGATAGATATATGAAGTTTATCTACTTTGGATATACTGCCTACAGTAAATTTCGACCCTTGCTGTGGTTGTGGTCCAGAACCAGCTGTGAAAAACGTAGAGCCACTCCTCCTTCTTTTCAATAGGATGCCAGCCACATAGAGTAAGTAATTAAGCGTTTGCGAGAAACGCGACGCGGTGGACGGACTAAAACAGTAAAATGCCAAAATCTGAGGCAGTTTGAACAAGAACAAGAAAAGGATAAGATGTACATCTATCTGTAGCTGCAGAAAAGACCACCTCTTTCAAGGTTATCATCTCCTTTCTCATAAGGTATATTACTTATACACCTAGCTTTCTTTACGCTAAAACCCGCTTCTTGCTCTTCATTCAAATATATAAATTGTTCAGGCTGACTTGTCAGATATCATAATTTTTATCGCACACGAAATAAGAGAAAGACCTGCAACTTTACAATCCCTATACCCACCACAAACAATCACAAACGAAGAAGCTACTGACGTCGATGGCTGCCATGACAAATAACCCTTTCAAATTGCGGAGCAACTATTCCAATAACATCGATTCTTCTCCATTATCTCACGATACAGAATCAGTTAGTACTGCGCAAGACGAAGACTTCAAGAATATAGATAGGTCGTCTTCTTTTCAGACATCTACATCGTCTCCTACTTTGGGGTCCCATTCTACTATAGGAAAGGATTTTACCTCCTCTATGCATCACAGATCTAATACAAACAATACCATTAATTCCAATAATATTAATATTAATAATAATCATACAATGATTGACTCAGATGATGAAGTGGACCAAGCCAACTTCTATTCTGCTCCAAGTTTTAACGATAATGGCATAATCAACTATAATCACGCTAATCATTTCAGAAAATCAATGATTCTCTCTGAGTCTCTAATGTCAATCAACTCTGAATTCTCAAATACAGCTTCTGTTGAAATCCCAACTAAAAAATTAGGTATCGCTAATAGTCCAAGTATCACCGCTCTTGGTGCTATCTTAACGAGCAAATCTAAAAGCAGTTTGACATTAAGTAATTTAGCATCAACCGTTGAAGAAGATGAAGAAGAGGAAGATACTTTGGAAGAAGAATCCGCTTTACCAAATGCAGTTCAGCATGAGTCAAATTTAGTAGATTTTTCCTCTGAACCAACTATATATAACCAACAAAATAACCATTCTGTGGCAACATTCTATTCTGCATTATCTTCTCAAGGAAATGATTCAGTTCATGGATTGGAGAGCTCACATAATGATGATCATAATGATGACGCATTACAGCAAACACCTTCATATGTCATTGACAATAGTGCAGACTTGATTAGTTTATCCAGTACTATTAAAGATACTGTGAGTACCTCACCAATTAGTCCATATAAGCAGGAATCAATAGGTAAAGCTGATATCATCAAAATGGAACAAGTCAGCACCAATGCAACACCAATTATAGATTCTGAAATGACTCCACGTTTATTTTCTCCTGCTATGGTATTCACACAACCAGTAGAAGGTTTACAAATTTTGGTCCCATCTGCATTAGGTGCCCCTTCTACTTCTCAATATTCAAACTTAGCTGGCTCTAATATAAGTGAGAATTCATCTTATTCCGTTTCCCCCAAGAAAATAGGCTATGAAAGTGGAAGTGAAATGAATTCAAGTAGAGATCTCGATACTTACCTAGTGGATTTGAATACTGATAACACCCACGATAATGTTAATCAACAAAAGCCTTCTAATTCTTCAAAACCAGAGTATTCCATGAGAATGATTGACGATTTTAATGATAATGACCAAGACAAAGAAAATAAATTGGAATTTAAGTCTCAAACAAAGAGAAATAGCTTGTTCGATACGCCTACTGTCCCACAAACTCAATCCTTCACGACACCAGTCGCTGTTGCACCAAAGAAAGAGACAGCTCTCGTATCTGATTCCACATCCGCTGCTAAGTCTAAACCTACTACGAACACTTTAGGAGTTCAGTCAATGCTTCATGTCAAATCTAAATCCGCTTCTTTGATTGACATTGCCGATAACTCAACCAAGAAATTACCACCTATTAGACCTCTCACAGCAACAGGTAAATCTTATAATTCTCAACCGGAGGTCAGTAGCAAAAAGGAAAGAATTGATAGAGATATTTACTCCTTGGCTCATAAGCAAAACAAGAGTGATGTGAAGATCGATTACAATAAGAAATCTACACCTCCAACACCTGTTATAATACAAGCTGATTTCAATGATGAAAAATCTCAAAAAAAATTCGGATTCAAGTCGTTGTTTAAATCAAAAAAATCAAAGAGTTCTAAGAAAGAGAAGCAAACTGTCGCAAAGTCTCCTCAGTTAAGTACAAAATCCAAGTCTCCAAGGTTATCTTTTGGTATGCCAAGTCCAGCATTATCTAATCACTCTAAATCAAAGAGTTTTTCTGGATTTGGTAGGTTCGAAAGTCAAGAAGAAGCTGCTCTTGCACCTATTTCAGTTCCTACTACAACTTCAGCTCCTGTCAAGGTCAAGGAAGCCCCTGCTCCTACTGTTCAAGAATCTGAGCCAAAGAACTCGGATAAGAAAGAAAAGAGAAAGTCTACATTACTCTCTGGTTGGAAAAGAAAGAGTTTTACCTTGACTAAGGAAGAGTCACAAAGCAAGATTGCCTCAGTCACTGAAACCAAGAAGAAGGAAGATAAGCCAAAGAGAAATATTTTTGGTAAAAGTAAGTCTACTCCAAATATTGCCATAGAGGCTGAAAAGGAAGTGAAATCAACTACAATGGAAATAAAATCTAATTCTGCTTCGCAAGAACAACTCCCAAAAAAGAAATCTCTTGAAACTTCAACTACACCTTCTTTGCTTGACGCTTATGGTTTCAACTCCGTCTCTGCCGCAAGCACTCCCGATCTCAACGTTGTTTTCTCTTCTCCAGGAATCCCAATCAATCACCAATATCCAGCTCAGTCTAGAATTGAAAGTGAACAAAGTGGTACTTACATTGTACCTAATAAAGTTGACAAAAGTTATTCTACTGTTCAAGGTGAAGTACAAAACGCTAACCTTTTGACTCCTCAAAGAGCTCAATTTGTAGAACCATTTGACGAGTATCAAATTGAATTGGCTAACTTTACTCCATCCCCTGTTAAACATCAGAATAGAAGAAGTCTTGCTCCACAATTTCAAGGCAACAGATTATACCAACCAAATTCTGTCAATCCTTCTAGTGTTAGTAGTGGCTTGAAGATTGATTTTAACAACTTTGAACTCCCAAATACCCCACAATTAAGAACTCAATATGGTTACAACAATATCAGTAACAAATATAATTTCAATGAACTTCAGTTCAATAAAGCTGCTACAACAACTACAGCTACTTCTCCTTCTTCACCAAGAGTGCATGTTGGTGATTCTATTTTCCCCAAATCATTAGATTCAGCAGAAGTGGAGAGTATCATGACTTTGGAGCGTTCTAAATCAGTCAAGTCTGCACGTACTAGTTACCATAACACAACCGGTGCTTCTATTGTTGAATTAATGCACGATGATGTTAGCAGCGCTGTAACATCTGATGGTATGGTCATAGTTAGATCTGATGCTAATACTAGTAATTTAGCCTCTCCAAGATCCTCAAAGAGAGCAAGTATTTTGAAAACACCTACTAAGAGTCGCCCACATTCTAGAAACTTATCAATGCATTCAGATTATAATGCAGATTTGAATGATAGCCAATTGACTGACTTGATTGCAATGTTCAATTTTAGTGATGGTAATGTAATCGATACGAATTTCAACCTTGATATGACTGTTGAAAGTAACATGTTGAGTCTCCATGACGTTAGTGGAATTGAGTCACAGGTGAATAAGCTTAGTATGAAGTCATTACAAGACCCATTTGTTTCTCATAGCACCGATATTTCTTATGAATCTGCAGCTACTGCTCTAGGACCTTCTCCTTTGCCTCATTTGAGAGTCACTGAGGATGAAATTAAGTCTGCTTTACAAGAGCCAACGCTCCCTCTTGCAGTTGATTCAAAGCAAGAATTATTGGTTCAGTTAGAAGATGATGAGCTTGAAGTCAGTGAAGACCAAGAAGAATTCAGTTTTAGTTATGAGAAGGGTGACGATAAAGAAATAGAATTTGACTATGAAGACAATGCATTAGCTACTTTGTTGCCTTCTCCTTTGTTAAATGAACCAAAGGAATTGAATGATTTAATAGCATATGAAGAAGAGGAAGAAAATTACGATGATGGTGGGGAACATGAACATATTGAGACTGAAACTGAAAGTATTAATCAACAATTGGAAGATTTCCTAGGTTCAGAGAATAATAGGATGCCTTCATCTGTTTATGACTATGATGTTGAAGAACAATTAGAGCTTGAAACGATGAATGCACCAGCCACTTCATCAAGTCCTAACTATTACGCCCGTGAGGTTGAAGATACCTTTGAAAATATAGATGACTTTACTCAAGTAAACTATGAAAGTGATGATCCATTCTCCGCTATTCCTTCTGCAAACTATAAGAAGGTAGTTGAAGTGTCCAAAAGAGATAGTCTGGATTCAGTAAGTGATTCTGAGTCTATTCGTTTCACTGAAACACCTTCTTCTGCCCAAAATAGAAGATCTATTGCAAACCAGGTGTATGAAGAACTAGGCGGAAATGACGAATATGATGACCAGCTAGCTTCATCATACGCAGCTGCTCCAACTCCCACTAGACCTGCTCCACCAGTGCCACAGGCTCCACTTCAATTCAAGGGTATAAAGGGTCCTTCATTTAATCATAATCTTAAGGCATCAACTAGATCTGCTATATTAGGATCAATTGCTAATTCGACTTCTTCCCGTGCCTCATCTCTTTCAATTCCTCCTACTTTTCAGGTTCCAAAAGCACCTGCTTATGACGAATCTGACTATGATGATGTTTTTGCTCATGTGAATAATGGTTACTCTTCTGCTACTTCTCCATCGCCATCTCAGCATCATTCAGGTGCACCATCTATTAGTAGCAAGTTCAGTACCAAAGTCAGAGAGGAAACATTGGCTCCTCCAGCCCCTTCTGCACAACCAGCTGTCAAACCAAAGACCCTCAAGAAGAAGGGTTATTCACTCACAAAATCTAGAGATTCTTTATCATCTGTTGCTAAGTTGAACATGTTTACGAACAAATCACCATCATCCACTGATCTTGACAGTATGATCATGCCAAACAAGCAAGGTGTGAAATTCTCTTCTAGAATTTTGTTATATGACACATACAGTGAAGAAGATTATGACAGACATCCTGAAATTGCAACTTGTAATCAATTGACTCCACTATTAGCTCAGCAAATCAAAGATGAGTTGAATGAGTTTAAGGCTCAAATGTTCATCCACGAAGAATCCAGATGTAATACTCAATTCTTCTGATGTTATTTTTTTAATTGACATTGAAAGAAGAACTACCATATTATTGGTTTCCAATATATTTATGATATATAACTGCTACATACGACTAATTAATATTTATTTACATTCTTTTGTGCTTTTCACAAGTCGAATTATTATCTCAACTCTTAAAAAACGAGGCCAGGCTTAAGCCGCGCTCGATTGAATACCTCTTAAAAAATTTCTTGAGCACATACAATCTTAACCAATATAACATTTCACACTCTTCTTGTCTGGCTACTATCACAACAGAGTCAGATCATTAAATAAATACAAAATGGCCGTAGAAGTACCTGATGTTGTTGTTCCAGGACAACCTATAGTGCCCATTGTCACTTCTGAAGCAAAGTTTGTTCCTGGAGAAGGAACCAAAATATCAAGTTTTGAGATCAACGGATCTATAGTGCGGAGTATAGTTTCCTGTCTTCTAGGTAGAGTATCCATAAATGAAGTTGTCATAGAAGAGCCCGTGGATAAAGAGGAATCTAAGGAAAAGGCTCAACTAACATATACTGTGAGTGTGTCATCCAAAAGCGAGTCAAAAGCAGGTTCAAACTCGAGCTCTGGATCTAAGTTTTCTACTAAACCACCTCTTGAAAGTGATATTGTGTTGGCCAGAGTAACAAAGATAACGCCTACTAGAGTGTATATTGAGATTCTCAATATTGATGACGCAAATGTTGCTAATCCAGAAACTAGAGATTCAGAGCTTATGACCAACTTACTGACTACTGAAAATGGAGAGAATTTCAAAGGTATAATTAGATCGCAAGACATTAGATCCACTAACAGAGATACAGTTGACGTTGGAGACTGTTTTAGACCAGGTGACATTATCCGTGCTGAAGTCATTTCTCTTGGTGATGGAGTAAATTACTATTTAACTACAGCCAGAAATGATCTTGGGGTTGTTTTTGCAAAAAGTAGCTTTGGCAATGGACCTTTGATGTATGCTCTTGATTGGGAAAATATGATTGTTCCTTCAACTGGTGAGATTGAGAAGAGAAAATGCGCAAAGCCATTTTAAAAAAAAGGCTTTAAGTAATGTGTACTATATATATAAGTTAATTTGTGTCATTTAATCATTTTATTTTATAATTATTCTCGTGTAAATTCATGATTAATGTCGTTTGTATATTAAGTAGAATCTATAGATAAGGAATTATATAATCCAAATGAAACGGGTAGTACTTAATCTTGTACTTTAAGCTCGGAAGTTTTATCTAAAACTACCTCCATTTCTTGATCAAGCTTTGAAGGCTTCGAAGGCTTAGGAGTCTTGGATGAGGTCTTCGATACTTTACTAGTAACAGGTGTAGCAAAAATAGGATGAGAACCAACAGGAACGGTGATAGACTCACCAGAACCTCTTAAATCAATTTCACTCAAACCTACAACAGCGCCAAAGAGATGGAATCTCTCCATGTACTTAGCTCTATTATTATGAGCCATCTTGACCAAGGCAGGATAATAGACTTCGTGATCATATTCGAAGTCCACTTGACCTTCGAAATCTTTATCTAGTTGTTCGTATGGACAATAGTTAATGAAAGGTTCTTCAAAGACTAATTTTTCTCTAGTTAATGGGTCAATGAATGGATGAATCAACTTTAAGAAAGTCCAAGCAAGGAATGGGATATTTGTTAAAAGGGCCTTACCTAATCTTTCAGGATAATGGGTTTGCAAAATGTGCAATACTTGTCTACCAACACCGAGCGCTGGGATCTTCGATGTTTCGACATTAGCTGCAATTTCAGGATGTTGCTTGAAATCAATCAATAAAGCTAATGAGTCTTGTCCAGGTGGCATGAAATCAATGACCCTTTCAAGGAAAAAGACTAAATGTTGAACTTGACGGAAAGAATTCTTGGTATTTTGTCTACCAGGCTTCAAGTATAAACAAGGTCTACATTCGTTATCATAACCCAAAACCACTTCCTTACCTGTTTCTGATTCTGGTTTAACCAACTCCGGGGTGATGATATTCTTGGAATCGTCAAGCTGATCTGTTATACCCATTTCACGTCTCCACGCGATGGTGCCTTCAATTCTAGCAATAGCATCGGCAACAATCCACTTGGTGGCACGTAAATATCTTAAGAAACATTCTCTAGTAAGCCAAGCTTTTTCATCGTCCGTTAATGATTCCTTTTTGGTAGAATGTTTCTCTGAGGTAGCTATTTGTATATCAGGATTTTGGAAGTGTTTTAAAGCTTCGGAATATTTTTCAAGCTGTTCATCTGAAAGAGCCTTTTCTTTTGGAGGTGAAATATTGGCTGGTGGTCCATCAAAAGGGATATCCTGTTTAATAAGACCTTCTTTCTTTTCGGCTTTAGCTTCTTTTTTCTTCCATGAAAACATTTCTAATACTTGATATTATATCTGTGAGAACCCGCTGCTGACTGATTTGACAAGTAAACTTTGGGTATTCTATGCGATACAGCCGATTTAAAAAGAATGTCGGTCAGATTAAATCAGAGAAAGTGAGACACAAAGACGTGTATAAATACCTAGAAATATAAGTAGGCAGATTTTCAAGTTTAGTCCGTCCAGGTTAAAACGCAAAGCACTTGTGCGTCTGTCTGCTGTTTAGTGTTACGTGTGATCAATGGTGCAGGTTAACGGTAGCTGGGCGTGATTCCGAAAGAAAAAGGGCAGACGAGACGTTTTAAAGCCGAGGAGAGACGCGGTGAAGGACGCTACGAGGAAGGTAAACAAACACCAAAAGCGTACCGATGGGGTCTTATACAGCACATATCTGAAGATAATCACTAGCATATATAGCTCTATTAACTATATCTCAAGGTTATATAAGATACAAAGGGGATAATGCTTGAAGTTAACAGGGAAAGGCTAAAAAAACAGGGTCGCCAGCCCTTGAGACAACTCACATCATTGAATAAACAAAATACTGAAATAAGCCCTGATCTGAAAAATAAATACGAATATGCATTTACTCAGGATACCTACCGTGGCAGTGATATTGAGAGCGACTCCGACAATGAACTTGAAAGTGAGATAGAGAGTGACTTATATGACAACAGTAGGCAGAACCAAAATAATTCGGAATTTCTAGGTTCTTCTATCGTTTCTGCGAGCGAAGATACTGATGATGACAACGAAATATACAAGGAGAATAAAGATGAAGTAAATGCTGCAAGCAGAGCCTTGGTTGAAGAAAATGCAGATATAAGGCGACAACTTGAAGAATTGAAAATGAAGAATTCTCAACTTGAGAGCTCACTAAAGGAGAGGATATTAGATTCAAAAGATATGAATACTAAAATCAGCAACCTGGAAGAAACGGTAGTGAAACTTACTCAGAGTTTAAAGGAAACTAGTGTAATACAAGAGACAGACACCAAAGAAGAAATACAGAGCACAGAAGAGGTTGATTTGGAAAAGATTTTTGATGGGCTTCTCAGGAATCTGGAAGAGAAGAAAATCAACTCCAAACGAAACCATATCACAAACGAAACGAACTCTTCAGCTAACAAAACGACTAATAACAATCAAATCAACGAGACATATGAGGCACAAAAGGACTTAGATCAGAAATTAATGAGTCGAATTGAAAATCTTCTTGGGAAGTTTTTAGAGACACAGAAGAACAGCAATCAAACAAACAACAACGTTTTATATGCCGAGAAACAACCTCAGGATACTGAAATTGGATCTAAGCAAGGTCTCCAACATTCTAATCCTTTCTTGTTAAGCAGTGAAATGTCAAGAAAACTGCATTATAATGAAATCAAAGATACTTCATACCAGGATGCTATTGATTCTCTGAGAGCATTGGTTGTTCACTCAGAATGCCCCTATCCGCAACTCACGAGTCATGTTGCTTGGACATCCAGAGTATTGCCTATTTATGAAGCATTGTTAGTTACGCTTCATAAGAAAATATATTCTAACACTGATATTGATCCAAGGTTTTTATTAATGAATAATTTAAGTGAGTTCACTAAGGATGATAAAGTATCTATGGTAGAGAACTTACAAGGTTTAAAAGATTGTGTTCGTGAGGTAATTATCAAGCTCAGAGAGAATTAGTTACTTGTGGGTTTTCATGTGTTTATTTTTTATACAGCTTGTTTTACGTGTATATTGGTTTGGGTTTTATTTTTTTTCTTTTGTAGTATATATATTTGTATTACTTGTTCAACTACGATTTCATTTACAACGACAATCATTCTAAAAAATGCTAGCTTGTAGTTTATTTATTTGAACTATTTATTCGATTAAATTGAAGGTTTCCTCATTTCAAAGAATTCAAGTCGACTTCAGGACTGAGTTCAACAATATGGTCATATAATAAAGTTGTCAAGAATTCACCAACTTCAACATCACCTGAAATCTCACTCTTCAAGCAATCACCGGCAATCTTGAACTTGTTATCTGGTCTATCCTTTGATAATTGTGCAATTAGCTCATCAATCTTCTTACAGACTAATGCTGGTGTAACTTTTTCATTTGTGTCTTCTAATATAACACCGTGTTTACACCAGGAGTATAATTGTAATCTGGAGACTTCAGCAGTGGCTGCGTCTTCCATCAAGTTATTGATAGGAACACAACCATTACCTCTTAACCAAGCTTCCATATAGTTCAAACCAATATATAAGTTAGCATCAATACCATTAGAAGTAATCTTACCGCCTTCAATCTTAGTGTCAATTAAATCATCTTCACTAATTTCTCTTTCGTAAACAGGAATGTTAAATATTTGATTTGGAGTTGGCATGTATTGATTAAAAGTGTCCAAGGCATATGGTAATAAAGCAGGATGAGCAATCCAAGTACCGTCATGGCCAGCCTTTACTTCTCTCAATTTGTCTTGTCTGACAGCTTCCATGGCAATGGCATTTCTCTCTGGGTCATTCTTAATTGGAATAGTAGCAGCCATACCACCCATAGCATGAACACCTCTAATGTGACAAACTTTAATAAGCTGTTTCACATAGTTAGTCATGAATGGAACTTTCATAGTGACTTGACCTCTATCAGGTAATATATGCTCTTTGTGGTTTCTTAATCTCTTGATTGTGGAGAAAATATAATCCCATCTACCACAATTCAAACCTGCAGAATGATCTCTCAATGCGTATAATACTTCGTTCAATTGATATGAGATTGGTAAAGTTTCAATCAATACTGTAGCGGAAATGGTACCTCTTGGGATACCAATACAATCTTGAGCAACATTAAACACATCATTCCATAACTTAGCTTCGAGCCAGTGTTCCATCTTTGGTAAGTAAAAGTAAGGTCCTAAACCGTGTTCGACTAATAACTTAGCATTGTGGAAGAAGAATAAACCAAAATCCATTAAAGAGGCAGAGATTGGTTCATTATCAACTAAGATATGGCTGTCCACCATATGCCAACCTCTTGGTCTCACAATAATGGTTGGGATTTTTCTGCCTTCTTTGTTGATCTTGTATAATTTACCAGTTGATGATAAAGTGAAATCAATTTGATCTCTCAAGGCGTCATATAAGTTAACTTGACCATAAATCATGTTTTCCCAAGTTGGAGAACAAGAATCTTCAAAATCTGTCATGTAGGTCAAGACATCTGTGTTCAAAGCGTTAACAATCATCTTTCTTTCTGGGGGACCGGTCATTTCTACACGACGGTCAACTAAGCCAGGTGCAGGAGGTTTACATTTCCAAGTCAAATCGTTTCTAATAAATTCAGTCTCTGGTAAGAAAGTGAGCTTTTCTCCTGCATCTAATTTCTTTTGCACTTTTTGTCTATTCTCTAACAATTCAATTCTTTTGCTGTTGAAAGTTCTGTGTAAAAGTACGATAAACTTCAGAGCGTCTTTTGTAAAGATATCACATGGAGTGATTGGAGAGTCATATTTTGGAGTATTGTCTAATTTACCAAAGACCTTTACGCCTTCTAAAGATCCATAAATACCAGACATGTTTGCGTTATGTTTTTCCTGTGTTCAAAATATGAGTTTATATGCTTGAATAAGTCAATTTATAACAAGATTGTGCTAATGCTGTCAAAAATTAAAGGACTCTGTGGACACAAAATTGTATTTATACACTAGACAAGACAGGAATAGAAAGTCCGGGAAGGGAAATGGGGTGAAACGGATGATGCTATCAGCTTCTTAAGGGTTTAGGGTATAAGGAAAGGACGTGAAAATATATTCTGAGCTAGCACATGAATGTGATCAAGCTGTCTCCCGCACAAACGGTGTATTCCGAACAACCGCCGCCCCTTCCCTTTGCAGACAATACGATAGTGAGAATGCTCTTTGTTAGCTGGGCTATCGGCTAAGTCGCCGGTGACTCTTTCTTAGGGCTGTGCAGTGACTCTACAGTGTGATACAGTATGACTCCGACATTGAGAACGACTCCGACGGGGACTCTGGCGGCAGTGTCTGCGTGGGGGTTGCGTGGGGGCTACAGGGTGGTGGTGGTCCCTTAGTCCCGGAGATTATATTACTGCACAGATAGTTACAGAATAAGCCTTGTGGGCTTCCATATCTCCAGAATCAGTGAATCATCCCCACACAATAACATAATTTCTTTGGAAGCGATAAGATAAGATAAGATAAAGTAGGTTTGCATCATATAAGTTGAAAGTACACTAGAAGGTATACATATATGTATCTGTAATGATCTCTCGGTGCCCAATTGGGCTTTGTGATCTTTAAAGCTCAGCATTGATTTTTGTGGAGTATAGTACATACTTAGTTAGATAAATGGATATTTATTTTGTTCATACATTTATTGTGAAGTTCCATTTTGTAATCTTTGCAAGACAATCTCGTCTGTGTCTACTGTTTCGTCCTTTTGAATTACACCTGCGGTCTTCAAAACATTTTTAGTGTTCAAGATATTCTTTTCGAAATCAATGAAATTCACATCTTGAGAGAACTTGACAGTTTTTTGCCATTCTTTAGCATCTTCTAATGTGTAATCTAAGTTATTGGCAATGTACTCTGAAGCTTCAGTTAAGTGAGAAAGATAATAATCAATACCTTTTTGAATGGATTTATTGAACTTCTTCATAGTTTCACTTGAAATTTTCTTTTGAGGTACAATAACCCATGAAGACCAAGGTGTATAAATTTCTCCAATCTTCTTAATCTCCTTAGTGTCGTAGTATTTTTTAGATGTAAAATGTTCCCACATAAAGGCTTCACTACCTTCAAGACCTTCCTTCAGATTCACAGAATCTCTAAGATTCTTAAAATTGTTCATGATTGGGAAACCACTATAGAAAGGCTTGCTAAAATTCTCCTGAAGTGCCAATACAAATGACATGACGTATGAGCCAGATCCAATTCTACTAACACTGATTCTCTTACCGGCTAATTGTTTATATGAAGTCAATTCATCACGGTTAATACCAGTAGAGATAGCCCAACATAAAGGACTCTCAACATAAGTACCAGAAATCTTATAGTGTTCATCATCACCATCACATAAACCTCTAACAAAAGCTTCGGTCAAACCAATTGCAATATCAATTTCGTCGTTTTTCAAAGAACTGATTAAATGACCTGAGCCAGATGGATAATCAATTAATTCAACTTCAACTCCATTTTGTTCAAAAAATTTATGAATTCTTGCAAATTGAATTGGAGTTGAGAAATGTTCAGGAATAATACCGACTCTTAATGCCATTATAATTGTTTATATGTATATTTAGCTTTGATGCTAAGCAAACTCTTCTCTTTGATTAGTATCCCAGCAAACCATCCATGATATCTTTGAAGAGATCTTTCAAGGAGATCAGAAATCGGAGTTCAGCCGAAAGTAGGTGTGTACGGGTGTAAATCTGTTCAGTACTATATACTCGTAAAATAAAAAAAACTACAGTTTTTATAAATATTTGTTTGAATAATCTAATTTCTATAAGAATAATGTTGATTAGCTAACTACTTTATATTTTCCAATACTCAACGTCTTTTATAAATACATGGTTTTAATAACCAATCACCTTCAGGTTTCAACTCTCTTTTCTTTTCGAGCTTCTCCTTTTCAGTCTCAACTTCAATAAACTTCTTCTTTCTCTCCAACTTTCTCATTCTTTCATCAAGTATATCCTGTGGAGGCTTGAAAAATTCAAAACGTGTAAACATCTTATTCTCATTGTCTGTAGATTTGTGGAAAAATCCAAGTAACTTTAAGGCATTTTCAAATTCTTCTCCCTTAGTATCTGTGAATCTAGATTTAATTTCTGCAATCCATAATTCACCTCTTGGGGCTAATAATCTATAAGCTTCTTTTATGAAGTCTAAAAAGTTTGTTCCCATTAATGCAAGACAGAATATCACTATCGAACAAGATCCATCTTCTAATGGAACATTTCTAATATCTGCAACTGTAATCTTCTCATTGGCTTTCTTTAAATCAAAACTGTGAACAACAATATCTAAATCTCTAGCTCCTCCACCTCTACTGTTCTTATCAAATTTTTGCTTCTTGAATCCTTTCTTACCTGAACTTCCACCACTCTTGTATTCTTTCATGAATTTTTCAACATCATATGCAAGTTGAGCTTCACCACAACCCATATCGGCAATAACAACTTGTCTATTGTGCGGCAAACCAGGCAAACCACCAGGCGCATTAATGTTTCTGGTTGAAGCTCTATTTTTGATCTGCTTGACAAACACATCAACTGGGTTTTCAGGCCATGATTCAACTTGAGATCTGAATCCTGCATGGTATTCATCAAATAATGATGGCTGCTTAGTAACCAAGTCCAAGGCTTCGCCAGACGTACTAGTGTATAATTGCTCATTAATCCATCTAAACCTTGATCCTGATAACTTAGCCATCATCTTCTGTTGTAATGGTGTAAGTTTAGTGTTGGCAGAAGGTGTGAACTTAGGTAGTGGGGTTGAAATCTGTTCTTGTTTTTCAGGTTTGGATTTCTCTTCAGATTCATTTGTATCATTATGTTTACGTTTCTTGTTGTTTTTATCCTTGATTTCTTCCTTGTTATGTTTAGGTTTTCCTTCAAACAGTTGGTCCTCGTGAGATTTGGATTTATTCTTGTTATTCTTATTATTTTTATCCTTCTTGGACTCGCTTTTGTCCTTCTTTTTGGATTCTGCTGGAGCAGAGGCAATTTTCTTGTCCTCGAGACCCCATCCTTCAATTTCGAATAATGGCATTATGTGAAAATTAGCTATTGCTTCCTGTATGTCTTCCCTTAGTAGAATGTATTGACCTGTGTTTTAGACAATATAAAAAGAAAAAAATATAAAAAAAAAATATTTTTAATGTCAGACTCATCCGTGCACCGTGTTTAGCAGTAGCTTATCTCATCACCTCAATGTTCTTTTATTATATACATACTTTTTTCAACACAATTTACTAATGTTGCAACTGCAAATATATATATATATCTTGCTTTTTACAACAGTTTGTGCCCGGTGATTTAATTTGTATTATCTTCTCTGACTAGCAAGAAGATATATATACCTCTAATATCACGTTTTGATCAATAATTGTTAAAGTCACCACCGCCAAGTTCTTACAAGAAATATACTTCCGTGAGAGACCGAATGTAAAATGTTAAATCAACTACGCTACTACAGATATCTATTCCATTCGATCTTTAAATACTGAAGAAATAAGTTATTAACGGGCACTATAACATAAAACATTGCATGTTTTGAGTAAAACAATTTCTTTAAAGCTGACAAGCCTCGTTGATGGAGTTTTCCCACCATGACAACTTTTTAACTACTATCTTTCTGAGATTTGACAGGGTATTGTTGTACAGGATTAATTATAGACCCTTTTCCTTCACTTGAATATGATAATAATAGTCTGGTACAAGCTGGATAGACAGTTTACAAGGCTAAGGCACTACCAAACGCACAACGCACAACGCACAGCGCTCTACGCAGCACGCAGAATGCAATGCGCACTACGCACTGTGCATCAAGGACAAAAGGGCGAGGACAAAATTAAACGCCCTGGGGCATCTATAAGTCGGATCGCCAAAGCACGTAAAGTGATGCGTAGTAGGTGCTGTGCGTAATAATATTCACTATGCTCTTATTCTTCTTACTGCAGTGTAGATATGCTTTTGGGGTTCCTGTTTTTGTCGTTTTTGAATTAGCCAAAAGCCAGTTAATCTTCTTAAACCACAGAGGATACTATGTGAAGGGCCAAGCTGAAGAATTTTTTAGCGCACTAGCCCGGCTCTACATTCTGACCAGACACTCCAGTCAGCCACTTGCTCAGCCCCTACCACTGATCACTGCCGGGTGTGCCTGCGGACATGTGAAAATCATGGCATAGTGACCAAGTATCGACTGAAGATCCTGGGCTGGTTTACAAAGACAAACAGGAAGCTGTGAAAACAGAGTTTGTTAGCCATTTGTCCTTGATAATGCAAGACTATGTACATAAGTAAGCGCGGCGAGTTTAAGTTAGCTTGCCTTGAATTCTATTTTTTTAGTTGTATATGTATGTATGTAAATGTATGTACCCCACATCGGCCTAGATCTTGCATGTTTACATTTATGAAATCAATTTCTTTATCGTGGTCAGAGTATATATGTACACATATGTGTACTGAATATTCAGACATGCACCACAGATGGGAAACAGTATAAATGTGATTTTTCCTTGTTCTCAAAGTGTTACGTTAGACAATGCTAAGCACTTTAGTAGCAAGTGAGGCGCAAAATAGCAAGATATTTTTTACTAGTCTAGTATGAAAAAAAAAGTAATCAAAACAACAAAGTATATCAATAAAATTTGAAAAAAAAGTAAATGTATATATTAAAGAAGGAAACAAACGCATAATTCGGGAAAACACAAAGAAAGATATAATTAAAATGAAAGAAGATCAATTTGATCAATTTGAATTGATTTAAAATCAAGTTAAACAGACAAATTGACTTTATATTTTGTAAAATACAAGTTAATAAAATGTGTCAGAAAAAATGTTCAAACATAACGAGAGAAGGCATAATGAAAACAGTAAAAGTAAAACACAACAAAAAAACAAGACAAAAAAGAAGTATCCAAATTTGATGTAAAGGTAAAAAGACAAAATAGACAGAAGGTTGTAAATTAAATAATAAAAAAATCAAAACACAGTGACACAAACAAAGGGGCATATGGGGAAAAGACTGCGTAGTTTAGTCTAGTAGAAACAATAATCAATTCTAAATCATAGAAGTAAACACAAACGCAAGTATAGATAGTATAATACTATAATATAATACAAATTTAGTCCATAATAATCAAGATTTTCAAATTAGTTTGAATTCTTTGATAGTTATTTTGGATTAGTTTGAACAGTAGAAGAACCGTTTGTAGCAGTGGTAGCACCTGCACCTCCTGTTGCATTAGCTGGATATTGTTGGTAATATTGATAACTTGAATATTGTTGAGGATAAGTACCATAGGAAGCAGTAGTGGCTGGTGTTCCTGTGGCATTTGATTGAGGGTATCCATTTGGTGCGGTTGTAGAGTAATTATAGTAATATTGTTGGTTTGTGTTTGGAGGTTGATAATATGCTGGATAATTACCGTATGATGCTGCACTGGAAGTAGATTGTGGTTGACTAACTGATCCAGATGTTTGCTGAGATTGGTAAGAGTCAGCTACACTACCAGAACTAACGGAAGTACTTTGCTGTTGTGGTTGCTGCTGCTGCTGTTGCTGCTGCTGTGGTGGTTGTTGTGGTGGTTGCTGTGGTGGTTGTTGTTGTTGTTGTTGAGGTTGCTGTTGCACTGCTGGAGCAGAAGCATAATTAGTTTGATACTGAGCAGTTGTTTGAGGCAAAGAAGAAGCTGCAGTACCTTGTTGAATCACTTTCTTGATATCTTTGACAAATAATGGATATAACATATCAACTATATTTTCTCTTTGAGCCATTGCTAGAGCTCTATCAAATGGGATCCAAACACCTTTAAGATGCATTGAACCAATCTTAACAACATGTCTTGTCTTTTCCGCTTTCAATATACCGTCTCTACGACCTCTACTCATCTTGGCAACGTTTAATAATTTAGTACCATTGATCATATTATTATCAGCTCTTCTAACGACTGAAACACCATTAGCTTCAACTTGGTAACATAAGGTCTTTTCGTCTTCCCACATTGTAGTGGTGATTCTTGGTCTTAAACCAGCCGGTTGGACTTGACCTACACCAGCCGCTGTTGTTGAAAAGGCAGATGACATTGCAGGGTTACTTGTTGGTTGAATAGCTGCATTTGTAGCACCTACACCAGTTCCTGCACCGTATTGAACTTGTTGACCAGAACTTGAATATACGTAATTGGGGACATAGTTGTATCTATAAGGAGCAGCAGCTTGTTGACCTTGAGGGTAGTAGTAAGAAGAGCTTGGATAAGGATATACAACTTGCTGAGTTTGACCAGGTACATATTGAGTTTGAGCAGAGGATCCTGCGGTTTGGTAAGAAGTATCCCGGGTTCCACTTGCAGCAGGTACTGAGCTAGCAGAAGATCCATCTTGCATAGTAGATTGTTGCGTTTGTTGAGTTGTTTGCTGGTAATAGCTTGGATCTGAGTAGTAAGCTGTATTTGCAGTTCTATTCATGGTTCCGTAATTGCTTGGATAAGGATATTGTGAAGATTGCATCTGGACTTGAGCCGAGGAAGAAGCAGTTTGTGGTTGAGTAGCCGAAGTTTGGGCTTGAATTGATTGATCTTGAGTAGACATTCTTTTTCTTGTTGATGTAATTAACTAATGAAAAAAGTGAAAGTTTGATTGTTCAGAAAATAAAAATAGAAACAGGATATAAGTAAATTAAAAGAAAAGGATAAACAATCGGTAAAATTCAGTAAAAATTCAGTGCACGCCGGTGTAAATTTTAATCAAATTTAACAAAACCTGGGAAACAGTAGCCAATTAA
Source organism: Ogataea sp. yHMJ1 (assembly GCA_030571015.1). Lineage (NCBI taxonomy): Eukaryota > Fungi > Ascomycota > Pichiomycetes > Pichiales > Pichiaceae > Ogataea > Ogataea sp. yHMJ1. The sequence goes on from JAJLXB010000027.1 coordinate 247,767, forward strand.
TTTGATACAGCACTTTTGACCAAGAGAAGTAAAGGGATTGGAAAATTGAAGTTGAAATGAACGTTTACAAAAACAGTTTCTTGTGGGATAATTTGTAATCGTAATGGTAATTGTAACAATGAAATTTGCTTTAACGGGGGTGTGGACAGAAGATGAGCCCTTTTTACCGGTGTTTATGCTAGATTTGCGGGAGCACTGGATCACTGTGTTCTATAAGAGTGAGCGGAGTGATTGTATTAAGAACGAAACTATAATATGGACACTAGCAGCAATACGTATGTTGCCATTAAAGAACAAGAGGAGTAAAGAGGGTAATGGAAGGGAACTCGAGACGGAGGACGAGGTGCCTCTGCTTCTGCTCTCTGCTTCTGCTCTCTGCTTGGGTGCATTTCTTCTTTGTTTTGGTTTTTCTCTCCTGCCAGCGCAGAGGGGACTCTTCCCCTTCCGGCGGCGTCTGATTACTGCACTCGGATTGGGTCGGTGTGTTGGTATTTGTATTTATATATATATATCTATGTATTTGTGTTTATATGTACATTTGTATATACTTATATTTGTACACATATCCCCTATATACGTCCTTCTATGCCTGTTTTACCAGCTGTTTGTGGCCAGCGGCACCCATAGACTACGGTGATGTATGTCTACAGCACACTGAATTTAGTCCAGCAAACAATACGAAATGAGGCAGCGCGACAGCGTGCCGTTGCCTCTTGCGCTGCTGCCCACGGCACACCGCAGAAGCAGAAAGTGCGCAGAGAGCTATGAGAGCGGCAATGTCCGCCGTGAGGTGGGTCCCTTGTGGGTGAACTCGCTGAGCGCTGAGCTGCTCAACAGTCGGTACAAGGGAAGGGAAGATGTGTGTGTGTACATTACATGTATATATATACCGGCTCCTTGTGGTGTGGTTCATATATTTGTGTTCTTGTGCTGGGCCACGAATAAGCTGCTATTGTAAGACTACAAACGAGATGGCTTCTCTGTGCTGATGGGATGTGCAAGTTGGTCTTTGATCTCCGGCGCCAACCCCTCTGCGTGCGTGTGTGCGTCGCCAGATCTGTACTGCTGCGTATGTGAACGCGCATCGCACTTTGAAAAGAAGTAAGCAGCAAGTAAGTAAGTCTAATACTGCATCGGATACCTAGCCCGCCATACTCACAGGTACATATATGATGTATCAGTACATCCTGATACAACAAGGTAGATCAATGCTGTAGTAACTGAGGCGGAGAAGAAAAGGGTAGATTGGATGGGAGGTATACAATTAGAGATGAAAGATGCACCCAACCAACCAACCAACCAACCAACCAACCAGCTGGCAGCTTCCAAAACAACCCGCACATCGGCTCATCCCACTGGAGAGTGGGCCGAGTAACTGGGTACAGCGATTGGACGCTAGATATTGCATCTTGAAGAGGCTACACTAAGTTGGACTACAATAACATCCAAACAGTAATTAACTGACAACTATACACGAGCAGGGACATTTCATACCATCCGAGGTAAACTAAACTAAACTAAACTAAACTAAAATTAATTTAACTCTATTACTAAGTCCTCTACCGTCCTTTACTAAGTCGTTAACTAAGCTATCTGTCTAATAACTATAAAAACTATCTAATGCACACAAAAAGCGCAATACGCAGAATGCAAATATCAAATAACGCACCCAACAAAGCGCATCTGCACATCACCCCTTTTTACCTCCCCAAAGGGGCATACCTTCCGAAGTTAGTGTTTCCTAGTTAAGCATTTTGGCGCGGTGTATTGCCCAATTGGGGTTTTCTACCTTCTTAATTTAGCACAGCCGTGAATATTTGTTAATACAGAGTCAATTTACAATAAAATTTTTAGTCAAATTCACACTTATAATACAAGAGTTTTAATAATAACAATTGGAAAGAAAACATAAACAATTAAACCCTTATGATCAATCAATTGTTATTATTTAAATTGATCGGCCATCATTTCAATAACAAAAACCACCAGAATAATGTTGGCACTTCATCACTAACAAAAGGAGTATTTTTTCACATCTCCATCTTTCAAGTATATACGAATGTTACATTATACGCAGAATAATTCATCTTGAGTAAAAAAAATATCTTGTCATGTAAATCTTTATTTTATGTCGATTACAAGAAAATATGTGAAAAAGGCATTAGAAAAAAGCCACTCTTTTCTTCTTTTTGTTTAAGACCAGAATTTAAAGTGTAAAAGGTAACGGTACTAATTCTATCATACTTTGATGTAGAGTACAAAAATTAGAACCAAAAAAATGGACGAGTTGGGAGTCGAACCCAAGACCTTTCGCATGCTAAGCGAACGCGCTACCAACTACGCCACACGCCCTGTTTGATGAGAAAAAAAGCATTAAGTAAACCTCATTTTACAGAAAATAGACCATCCGTGCACAATACCAACAATATATTTTAACATATTTTATTTGAACAAGAATCAAAATATTATTTATTAATCTTTTTTTATACAAAATATCATAATAGTAAAAAAATTGTAAACTGTTATAATAGTTTAAGTAGCACTTTATATTAATAAATAGAATCAACAAAGACAAAAAAAAACACCACCTGGAAATATAGGTTGAACTATATTGAATATATACATGTATTTATGGCATCAAATTACGTTCTTTTAAAAGTAAAAAATGTAATTAAAATGATCTTATAAAAAGAAAGTAAATATTGTTGACAAGAAGAGGTTTACTAGTGTTGTCAACCAAAAAAAAATGGAGTATTGGGTATTTTTTTACTGTAAAATTTTAATTTTCTAAAACATTAATTTCATAGTTTACTTTTAATTTATTACACTAGCTCAGTGATTATTGTATGAACCTTTCTTCGTAGATATTAATGGAGAAGTCGCTCCTTTTAATGCGTTCTATTTAGCTATAATTATGGTACAGTCGAAAAAAAGTTGCATACTTCTGATATGTTGGGATTTTGAGAAATGAGTATAACACTGTTTTCCCGTATCTCGTTAAAGAATGTAGTTATACGTACAAAAAACATATAACTTATTCTTAAATTCAGGTTCAAACCCACATTAGAATAATGATTAGAATAATGGCCAGGGTTTTGTCTATAATGTGGTTTATTAATTGAAAATTGGTAAAAAGGAGTTCGATATCTGTAAAGCTTCCTTATTTAGTTCTCTTATAAGCTGAAATCTAAGAAGGTCGTGCCTCAGCTCAATACGTGCTGCATGCCTTATCAGCACAGAGTCAAAGGTAAATACAGTCAACCATTTTTATTCGTCAACCTATACAACAGAGCTTACCCCACGTCACCTTGGGCATTAATCCACATCTTATAGACGTCTTTTTATTTACCATTGAATATTTGGTTAGTCAATAGTTCATTTTTTGTTTTTTTTTCTCTTGCGATTGTTGATTTCTCAATTGCTTTTTACCCCACTAGCATTTACAAAATTCCAGATCTCGTAGATCAATTTATTGTGTGATTTCAAATGAATGTCGATAATAGTCCCACGTCACCACCCAAATACATAGCTATCCCAGTACAGCGCAATAGACCACGTGGATCGTTCTTGGACGCGTCAATTGGTTCCTTCAGAGGTGTCAATTCACTTGGTAGGTTTGCTTCATCATACCAAAGAGCCCAGTCTTTTCGTTCAATTGAACCTCATATTAGAGCTCAAAGATCATATTTTGTAGATGACGAAGAATTGTTCGATCCACAAACTTTGGCTCCTTCTCATTTGGGACGTAAGTTATCTACTGTTTTTAACAGTGCAGGTGGTCCTGGAACTTCAATTGGTCATACAATCCCATCTGGTTCCACATTTGATGAGGCAGCTGTTGATGAAACCGCTTCTTTTATGGACCAATCTTTCTCAGCATACAGTAGAGCCAACTCAATCCAATCTTATGGTGCTACCAATTACATTGGAGGAAATAGTCTCACACAAGTTGTCTCTAATTCAAATAATCTCTTGGGAGACAATGATTCTTTATCTCCACTGGTGTTGAAACGTATAGAGAATGCAGATGGGAAACTAGTTACTGTTATTGCAGGTCAATCTACAGCTCCACAGACAGTTTTCAATTCAGTTAATGTCTTGATTGGTGTTGGTCTCTTAGCACTACCAACAGGTATGAACTTTGGTGGCTTTTACCTTGGTTTGGGATTCTTGATAATTGGTGCATTTTCAACTTATTGGACAGCTAATTTATTAAGTGAATGTTTGGACACTGATCCTACTTTAATGACATATGCGGATTTAGGATACGCTGCATTTGGACATAGAGCAAGATTATTTATTTCGTTGCTGTTTTCAGCTGATCTCTTAGGTGTTGGTGTTTCATTGATTATCTTATTTGGTGATTCTTTAAATGCTTTATTTCCTCAATTATCAATCAATCAATGGAAATTTGTTGCTTGGTGTGTATTGACTCCTCTTTCCTTTTTACCTTTAAGAGTACTGAGTGGTGTTAGTCTCTTGGGTATTCTATCCACTTGCTCATTAGTCCTATTGGTTGCTGTTATTGGTTTCATGAAAGCCGATTCTCCAGGTTCTTTGATTTCTCCCATGCCACTGAAGTATTATCCTGATTCCATTTCAGATGTCTTTATTGCATTGGGAATCTTAATGGGTCCTTTTGGAGGTCATGCAATCTTTCCTAATTTGAAAGTCGATATGAGGCATCCTCAAAAATTTAAAGGTACTTTGAAAATTACATATGTTATCACATTATTAGCTGATTCAGGTATGGCAATGTTGGGATTTTTGATGTTTGGTTTAAGTGTCATGAATGAAGTAACCAAATCCGTACTAACTACTAAAGGATATCCTCAATTTGTGTATATTGCCGTGTCTATAATGGTCAGTGTTATACCTATTGCCAAGACTCCACTGAATGCTGGTCCTATTATCAAGATTATAGAATTTATGACAGGTATTGCGGATTTAGAAGGAGAACACTGCGATAAACATGAGAAGTCATTTTGGTTTCAAGCTTCCAAAGTATTCATCAAATTGTTTGTGAACGGTATGTTTGTCGTTGTGTCTATCTTGTACCCTGAATTTGATAAAATTATCGGATTGAGTGGTGCTTCTCTTTGCTCCATAATTTGTATAATTCTTCCCTGTGCGTTTTATCTCAAGTTATGCAAGCCTCAAGGATTTGCTAAAAAGTTCAAGCTTTATTTTGCCATTGTTGTAGCTTCTGTTCTTGGTGCCATCTCTACATTTGCTGCTATTTATTACTGATCAAATCAATCGGATTTTATTTTAGATTCAAATGAACTACTTCAACATTGCATTATCGCATCACATTTTTCTTTGTTCACTCATTCACCTTGTTTATTTATTAGCTATTTGCTCATTCATGCATTTTTTTTTATTCATTACCTTATAATATACTCCTTATTGTTTTTATTTATCTTTATTTTTATACATATATAGGCAACTCACACTGTCTACAATATAATATTATTAATATATAATATACAATATTTTTTAAACTCACAAAGAAGCCTTTGGGATGTTCTTCTTTTTCTGAGCGGATTCCTTTAATTGATTGTGAATCTTTCTCTTCTTGGCTCTTCTTAATCTTTGCTTCTCAGCTCTATCTAATTCATCCTTAGACATAACAACACCTGATCTCAACATCACTTCGTTCTTGCCAATCTTTTGCTGGGTCTTATAAACCTCTTGTGGGGCTAGACTGTCACCTTGGTTCATAGTGAGTGGTTGAGCTTCTTCCATAGCAATAGTAGATGTTTGAACTTTGATATCCAGGGATTGTTGCTTAGGTTTAGGAATGAAATGAGCAGAACATAAGGAATCAAGCTTGTGATTCAGACTTATGAACAATTCTGTGATTTCATTATGTGCCTTAGTTAATTCCTCACTCTGTGCTTCTGCTTGTCTATCTCTGTTGTTGTATTCATCTTCATATAATTCAGCTAATGACTGTTGAGATTTCTGTTCAGAGACTTCTACTTTCTTAGAAGCTTTGAAATTATTCAATTCAGAGATGATACGCTTGGGCACATCGTCAAATTGTTCATTTATAATACGACGTCTGATTATATCGTCAATGGATTCAGTGACATCTTGAGTTATAACAGGAACTGGTTTAGCAGTTCTATCGAATTGTAAATCTTCTTCCAATAAAGCATCAGCGTCACGGCTTTTGGAAGAAGCTTCACCTTTCATTGTCCATTTCTTCTCAGCAATTGATTCTTTCTCCAAAGCAGATATTTCTCTCTGTATTTGACGTTGTTGCTTTTCAAATGTAGATAATTTACTCTCATCAACTTGTTCCTCATTGTTTGCATCTTCTTCACCATTTACTTCTTCTTTGTCATCATAATATTCTTCATCATCTACATCTCTCATAGCCATATCGTAAGCAGCGTCATAGTCCTCTTCGTTGAATTCTCTAACTTCATCCTTACTCTTATCAAATTTGACACCTTTAGATTTCTTCTTGGTCAGTTTCTTGGCTTCTTCAGCAGAGACTTGTTGTTTGAAGAAATCACCATATTGAAGCATTTCTTCATCATCTTCTTCTTCCATATCTGCGAATAAATCTATATCTTCGTCATCTTCACTTTGCTCTTCAATGAAATCATCATGATCTTCCATATATACAATTTGCTTGTTGAAGTCATCAATAGAGAAGAAATCATCATTAAGTCCAAATGCATCTTTCTGTGGTGCTATCTCAAGATCTGGGTCACTTAACTCAGCTTCTTCATTGTCGTTGTTTTCTTCTCCTTCTTCTTCTTCTTCTTCTTCATCTCCCTTTTGAGCTTTGAAGAAATCAGTGTACATTAAATCTTCATTATCAGATTCGCCTTCTAATTTTTCAGCAAATAAGTCCACTTCTTGATCATCATTACTGTATTCGTCATTTGCCTTATCGGCGTCATCTGTAATCTTGTTGAACCTATCTATTGAAAAGAATTTATCGTTTAAGCCAAATTTGTCCTCTTCTGGTGCTTCTTCATAATCTGCTTCATCAGCATCTTCCACTGCATTATAGTATTCTGCGTCGGAGTCGCTTTCCTGTGTAACATCGTTTTTACTTGGTGCGTCTTCGTATTCTTGTTCGGAACTATTGTTGGTTTCTTCATCATCATCGTCATTTTCAGAATCGCTCTCACTTTGATGTATTTGATCTCCTACGATCTCTTTTATCTGTGGTATTTTTTCAAAAAGCAAGCTTTCATTAACACCATCTATTATGAGTTTCACTTGGCCCCAGACTTGGGAAGATACAAGTCCTTCGACATGTAATTCATCCAATACTGAGTTATCTGATGTGATTGGGTCTAAGATGCTTTTCACCTCTTTTAATAATTCTTCAGATCTTACAGATCCTGAAAAAACGGACTGAGGATTTTTCAAGAGTTCCGTTAACTGTGTCGACATCGTTAAAGTCTATAGATATTTAAGAGAACAGTAATATAGCTGTGGTAAGTAGGAATATCTCAATGAAGTGAATGCAATATATTTACATAGAAGTATTATAGATTTTAGCTACCTTAAAAAAAAAATTTTTGGAGTGCGTGAAACAAATATAAAACTACAAAACATCCGTGCACTCATGTAGCACAGCCAAGATAAGACGTACTAAATACATATGCTTGCTTGTAGATACAGATCGATAGCATAGCAAGTTTACAGGTGTCTTCACGTATAAAGAGCTAAATGTAGCATGTTGCGTAAGTTCATTTAATAATTGGTTCCGTATTTAAGATTTAATGTTTAGTATTTAATAGTTATAGCACCGTTTTTATTTTTTATTCACATAATTTACTTCTTGGCGATATAACTAGAAGCCTTGTCGAGTTGTTCTTGAGCCTTGCCAATAACATTTTGAGTACCGTCCTTCATGTTTTCTTTAGCTTGTTCCATAGCCTTGGCTAATTGACTATCAGCTTCTTTCTTCTTAGCCAATACTTGCTCGTATTGTTCTCTGGCTTGTTCTTGAACTTCCTTAGAAGCACCGTCCTTCCACTTTAACCAAGATGCTTGAGTTTCTTTGTACTTCTTCTCAGCGTCTTTACTCATGTCATCATAGTATTTTTGAACTTTCTCAATGCTTTCTTGAGATGACAATTGTAATTTTCCAGCCTTGTCAAATAAGGCATCGTATTCGTCCTTGGCAAACTCAGAGGCAGAGTCTCCCCATCCACGAACAGATTGGGAAGAAGCCTTAACGAACTCAGGTTCGGTTAAAGGCTTTTGAGCTTCGGCACGGAGTTCATCGTACTTTTGAGTAATTTCTTTAGAAACGTTATCTACCCACTTACCAGTCTTCTTTTGGTACTTCTTCAAAATAGCGCTGAGGTGGTTGTCAGCATCGTTAACAGCATCCTTACCCCATTTGGCCAAGGATTCCTTTGAACTATCAAAGTTCTTTTGAGCGGCATCTAATTGAGCCTTGGCTTTTTCACGGGCTTCCTTGTTCTTGTCCTCACCCCATGAAAGCCAGCTCTTCTTGTATTGATTGTAATTGTTTTGGGCATCTTCAAGAGAAACCTTTGCATTGGAGTAACCCTTAGCGGCAGCTTCTTGGGAGCTAGAGAACAAGCTGCCAACAGAAGAACCGACATTGTGGACTAAATCAGAACCTTTGTTGGTCTTTTCGGAGATCCATCCAGTAGAAGAGGATTTGATTTCCTCAATCTTTTGCTTACCTTGCTCGTAGACAGAAGATGGTTGAATAATGGCTGGAGGAGGGTTCCAGTTTGGTAGGCCCAAGGTGTCAATGTGCTTGCCATTGTTGGCTTGAACATCGTAGATGTACAAAGCTGAGACAGCTGCGAAGCAGGTTAAAAAGATAGTGTTGGAGTTGTTCTTAGGAGGCATTCTGAATGATTGTGATTGTTTTTGGATCTATATATTTAAGAATATATTAGCTACAGGTAAATTACAAAAGAATATGTGGAAGAATATGATCAAGGATTAAAGAAGGGGCGGCAATTATGGGGAATTTATACAAAATGCCTGCAGAGCAATTAACGGGATGACTCCCTGGAGTATATTCCAGCTGAAACATGTGGAGAGCCAATTAGCAATCAAGGGGTGCACAACAAAGTAGGAATGTGAGCAACAAAACATTTCTAGAAGGAATTTTGATAGACCCCGGCAGCACCGCCCAGTACCACTTCTTCAAAGGATGATGGGCCCCGCTTGCTACTACATCTACTACATTCTACTTCTATTATCTGTTGACTTATCTGTCCTTGGTAGTCAAAACTATGTATTGATCATACACATTGTACATATATATTATACAATAATAGTATGATGTAACGCTACTACTACACATTTACTGGAGCGTCTCGTAGAAGCCTCTCTCTGAGCTTATCGTTCCAAGCGTACACATAGAGCCCACGAACACCCCTGGTGAGAAGTACATTGATCGAGTTTAGGATTATCTTCTCCTTAACAGTTTCGGGATGTCTTATGTTTTTCTTCTTGGTAAAACCTGCATTATCGTCGTAGTACTCGGGAAGAATCTTGATCTCATCTTTCTCTTCATCATAACCTATCGATCTACCCAGGATAACTCCCGCATAGTTCAGGTCAAACCCTTGAATAGTGTACACAGATCCGACTTCCTCGATGGTGTCAGCCCTTTCGGACCATGGAGTTTGGATCTTTGGTAGATATCTGTCCCATCTCAATTTAAAATTATCCCCACATGTAACAAACCAGTCTTTATTACCTAATCTGTATGGGAAGTCATATGTACATAAGATTCTACATTGTCCATATTCCTTGTCTTTTTGTTTTAGTGCATCATACATTTCTTTTGCGTCTTCCCAAATCTTGAAATCAAATGCATCTTTATCTCCATTTTGTAACTTCTTTAAATCGAGTGTGGGGTATGGTGCTATTTTCTTCTTAGTACTGAATGCTAAGATCCAATCTTGTACGTCTTTGTCTCCTGTAACTCTAAATTGCTCCTTTAAATAATGTCTTTCAAATACTGACATTTCTTTGATGAAAGGATCCAAGGAACTACCGTTCTTCCCATCATTTGACCAGTATGAACCCATTCTCAAAGACTGCTTCTCATCATAAACAATCACCATTACTTTACAAAGTTTCATCAATTCTTCTAAGTGGTTTTCTCCATAGAATCTCTTGAATGCATCTTTTGAAGTGGACAACAAATGAGCTTCATCAACAATAATCAAATCACATTTTTTGTTATCCTTGGCCAATTTGTTAATTAATGAAGTTGGTCTTTCCAAGTTCTTAATGGAAATATATGGGAAAGAGCGTGCTATTCTGTGGTATAATTTTAGCATCTCTGGGTGGTTGACAACTAAGTAATTATCTGTTCCACTCAAGACTTCGTTCATATCTCTTTGAAATGATAACTTTTGAATTTCATTAAACAAAGAATTTAATATAACAGATTTACCTGTACCCGCATCTCCTTCAATCACAAATAATGCTGGCTTGCCCTGTGTAGTAGTAAGATTATCTCTAACAAAACTCATTATCTTGGATTTAAGTTTTTGTTGTTCAACAGATAGCTCAACATGAGACAATTTGTCCACGGCATCCTTGTTTAATGGTTTAGAAATGTTCTCTGTTACTGCATTATATTGCTTGGTGTTATTAGTCTTTTTTCTTCCCTGCTCAGTTTTGAAGTTATTTTGTCTTTTGTTAACTCCATGAAATTTTTCAGAAGTCATCTTTGTAGTTGAAATAAGTCTATAGGGGACAGCAAAATTTAACCTTTTGAGCATAGACACTTTTCACCAAAGGAATTGATGACTGCTTCAAAAGACTATTAATTGTTGAGATAGAAGTTTTCAAGAGTAGAAGAAAAGATTTGTGGAAAGTTCACTCGTGAAGCGACATGATCTAAACACCGACAATAATTTCTGAAATCAAGGGGCCTCATCGCCTCGATGCGATTAAAATGGAGTGGGTTAAAAATGACACCATGATTTACGTATGACAGTATACCAATTGAGGTAAACAATTGTACCTATTATTCATAGTATTCTAACATCACAGTAGTTAGCATATTTATCTAATGGATGGCACCCTTGGAACAGTAGTAGGTCCTGCTAGTTGGAAAGAGTTAGATCAGAGAGATGCCAGAATAAAGAAGGCCCAAGGACGTGCACGGGTGCGGGATCTGACACGAAAAGCCTTTGTTTATAAATTTCAAAAGCAATTATTTATTTACATCAATCCTCCCGCAGTTTGACAAGACATCAACCTGATTTCTTTTCTTTCAAACTTTAGGTGAACAACATCACAAAGGACAGTTGGGTTTACATAGTTACTTTTGTCGTATGTTAATACCTAGAATACGTTCCTTAACTAGTATTCTATATTTTCATCCGATAAAGATACACGCTTATTTGAGCTATCGTATTAATCCTTTAATCTACAAACAACTTATTCAAAAACCAAAGTTTTATTCAACTCTTCCTTCTAAAATGAGCGATGACGGTTCAGAATCAGAGTCTGACTTTGTTATGGACTCTGGTGACGATGACGATTTTGTTGATGAAGTAAAGCCAGTTAAGGCTGCTCCAAAAAAGGCTACCGCCGCAAAGGAAAAGGCTCCACCAAAGGCCAAGGCAAATGCCAAAGCAAAGATTCCATTAAATAACTCAACAAATACCACTCCATCTGCTGGTACTCTTGAAGAGCAAAATAAAAAATCAACAGCTTCTTCCCAATATCAAAAGCTCTCTCAATTAGAACATATTTTAAAACGTCCTGATACTTATGTTGGTTCTGTGGAGAGATTATCATCTGAACTATGGGTTGTTGACGAAGAAACAGGATCTATGGTCAAGAAGACCGTAAGTATTGTGCCAGGTCTTTTCAAGATTTTTGATGAAATTTTAGTCAATGCTGCTGATAACAAAATCAGAGATCCTTCTATGAAGAGACTTGAAGTTACAATTGACGGTGAATCTAACACAATATCAGTCAAGAATGACGGTAAGGGTATTCCTGTTGAAATCCATGACAAGGAAGGTGTTTATATTCCTGAGTTAATTTTTGGTAATTTATTGACTTCAAGTAATTACGATGACGACGAGAAGAAAGTTACTGGTGGTAGAAATGGTTATGGTGCAAAATTATGTAATATCTTCTCAACAGAATTTACTGTTGAGACCGCTGATAAGAACACTGGTCAGAACTATAAACAGACCTGGACTGGCAATATGGGTATTGCTGGTAAGCCAAAGATAACAAAAATGACAGGTAAAACTGAGTTTACCAAGATAACATTTAAACCTGATCTCGCCAAGTTTGGTATGGAGACACTAGATGCAGATATTTTAGGAGTCTTGAGAAGACGTGTTTATGATTTAGCTGGTTCTGTTAGAGGTATATCCGTTTACTTAAATGGTCAACCATTAAAGATTAAGAATTTCAAACAATACGTTGAAATGTACGTCAGGGCTTTGGAGAAAGCAAAGGAATCATCTACAGCCACTCCTATCAAAATCGAAAGTACACCAGAACCAGGTTCAGAAAGTAGCACTCCAGTACCAGCACCAGGTTTACTAGCACCACCGCCTGAAAAGCTACCAACGATTGTCCATCAAATCATTAACGACAGATGGGAAATTGCCTTTTCAGTCTCGGACGGTTCTTTCAACCAAGTATCGTTTGTGAACTCTATCGCCACTACCTCAGGTGGTACCCATGTCAACCTTGTCTCTGATTTAATTATTGACAAAATCACTGAACAGATTAAAAAGAAGAATAAGAAGGCTATGATTAAACCATTTCAGATCAGAAACAACATGTTTGTCTTTATCAACTGTTTAGTCGAAAATCCTGCTTTCACATCACAAACTAAAGAGCAATTGACTACTCGTGCAACTCAATACGGTGGTAAGAAACTAGAGCTACCAGACGATTTTGTTAGAAAAGTTCTGAGGACCGGTATTGTTGATAGTGTTTTAAATATTGCTGCAAACAATGCTGACAAGGCTTTGAAAAAGACAGACGGAAACAGGAAAAACAGAATTACTGGTTATCCAAAATTAGAAGATGCTAACAGAGCAGGTACAAATGAAGGTCGTAAATGTACCTTGATTTTAACAGAAGGTGATTCGGCTTTGTCTCTAGCTGTAGCAGGTTTAGCAGTTGTAGGAAGGGACTATTATGGTTGTTATCCTTTAAGAGGTAAGATGTTAAACGTCAGAGAAGCAAGTGCTGATCAAATTATGAAGAATGCTGAAATTCAAGCCATCAAACAAATCATGGGTCTTCAACATAAGAAGAAATACGATTCTTCCAACATTAATTCTCTGAGATATGGACATATTATGATTATGACAGATCAAGATCATGATGGTTCCCATATTAAAGGTTTGATTATCAATTTCTTAGAAACATCCTTCCCTGGTTTGTTGGAAGTTCCTGAGTTTTTGATTGAATTTATTACTCCAATTGTCAAGGTTACTCTCTTATCGGGTCCTAAAAAGAGAGCTGTTATTCCGTTTTATACCATGCCCGAATATGAGCATTGGAGAGAAACAGAGGGTAAAAACCAATCATATAAGCAAAAGTATTACAAGGGTTTGGGTACATCTTCACCAACAGAAGCTCGTGAGTATTTCAGTCAACTGGATAAACATTTGAAGAAGTTCCATGCTTTACAAGAAGAAGATAAGGGATTAATTGACTTGGCATTTTCCAAAAAGAAAGCCGATGATCGTAAGGAATGGCTAAGGCTCTTTCAACCAGGTACTTTTCTGGATCCAACATTAGAAGTTATTCCAATTTCTGATTTCATTAACAAAGAGTTGATTCTTTTCTCAATGGCTGACAACATTAGATCTATTCCATCTGTTGTTGACGGTTACAAGCCTTCTCAAAGAAAGATTTTATACGGTTGTTACAAACGTAACTTAACTTTTGAAATTAAAGTCTCACAATTAGCTGGTTATATTGGTGAACATACTGGTTATCATCACGGTGAACAATCATTAATTCAATCGATTGTTTCGTTGGCCCAAGATTTCGTTGGTAGTAACAACTTAAACGTCTTGAAGCCTCTCGGTGCCTTTGGTAGTAGAGCTGCAGGAGGTAAAGATGCATCAGCTGCGAGATATATCTCCACAGAACTTCAGCCAATTACAAAGAAAGTATTTAATCCTTCCGACAATCAACTTTTGACATACGTTCAAGACGATGAACAAACTGTTGAACCTGAATGGTATGTTCCTGTTATACCAATGGTCTTGGTCAATGGTTCTGAAGGTATTGGTTCCGGTTGGAGTACCAGTATTCCCTCATTCAATCCAAGTGACATTGTTAAAAACATTAGAGCCTTGATGAATGGTGAAGAGATGTTTGATATGATGCCATGGTTCAAAGGATGGGAAGGTAATATTACCAGAATTGCAAGCGATAAGTTCAGAGTTGAAGGACTTATTGAACAGATTGACGATAACACCTTTGAGATCACTGAGTTGCCTGCTAGGATGTGGACTATTACTATGAAAGAGTTTTTGCTGCAAGGCCTTGCAGGTAATGATAAGAACAAACCTTGGATTAAAGATATGGAAGAACAGCATGGTATTGGTATCAAGTTTATTGTCAAATTGACAAACGAAGAAATGGCAAAGACCTTACAGATGGGTCCCTTAGAGAGATTCAAGTTGGTTTCCTCCATTAGTACAAGTAATATGGTTGCATTTGACCCACAAGGAAGAATTAAGAGATACGATCATGTTAACCGTATTATTGAAGATTACTTTGTAGTTAGATTAGACTACTATCAACGTCGTAAGGATTTCATGGCTGAACAATATTCCAACATGCTCAACAAACTCTCTTTCCAAGCCAAGTTTGTCAAGATGATTATTGATGAAGAGTTGATTGTTGCCAACAAAAAGAGGGCTGTTCTTATTGCAGAACTACAAAGTTTTGGTTTCCCAGGATTTGACAAAAACAACAAAATGATTGAGCATACAAATGTTAAGAAGGAATTAAGTGAAGAAGAAATGCTTGATGAAGAAGCTGTCCAAGAAGAAGAGAATGGTCTTGTTGTCAACAACACTAACAACATTAGTGCCACTTATGATTATTTGTTAGGTATGCAAATTTGGTCTTTAACACGTGAAAGATATGAGAAATTACTCAAACAAAGAGATGAACAAGAGCAACAATTATCCGTGTTGTTACTCAAGTCAGCTAAGGATTTATGGAATGAAGATTTGGACGAGTTCTTGATTGAGTGGGACAAATTTTTGATTGAAGACGAGGATAATCGTAAGAGAATGTTGCCTAAGGTCAACGGTGCTAAAAAGACAGCTAAACGTACCCGTAAACCAAAGACCGATGCACCAGCAAAGAAGGTTAAGACTGAACCCGCATCCGAAGATGAACCCGCTAAAAGTTCAAAAATTGTTAGTCAAGGTACTTTGCCATTTGTTAAGGTAGAAAAGAAAAGAACACCTGAGATTACACCTGAGCCTGAATTTAAGAGTGTATTTGGAAAATCCGTTTTTGGCCAATCTAAGGTCAGTAACGCTTTCGATGCTTTCAAGAAGACCACACCAACCAAGTCACAAGCAACTGAAAAGAAGGCACCTGCTACATACAAAGGCGTCAGAAAGGTCGCTGCTCCAAAAAAGAAGAAGACAGTGGTACTTGATTCAGACGATGATGATGATTCCTTTATGGAAGACTTGAGCAATGAACCTGTTGCTGCTCCTTCTACTAGACCAGCAAGAGAAAGAAAGAGCTACAAATCCTATGATATTGGCAGCGATGACGATGAAATATCTATCAAGGAAGAAAGTGATGATAGTTACAATGAATCTGACTACTAGATAATTATATAAATAAATATTTATGTATACCCCATTTTATAATAGATAACACTACCAAGTGTTTTATTTAAAACTTTGATTTACAAGGTTTTCAAAAAAAGACAAAAAAAAATGCAATGTAATATTAAGGTAATAAAAGAAGATACTTAATTCTAAGTAAGCTAAATATCATTTATCACATTTTTCTCGTAGGAGTCATAACGCTCCATTGACTAGGAGCAGGAGAGACAGATCCGGCAGATTCATTGTTGCTGTTGGGGCTTAAATTACCAGCCGATGGGATAGTGCTAGAAGAAGTCGTCACTGAGCTCAACATTTTGGGCTTTACTGGGACAATAGGAGCAATCCTAGTTTGACCTTGTGGTTTTGGCTCTGGCTCTGGTTGAGTCACTGGTTTTCTTGCGGGAGGGGCTGGTGGAGGAGTTGAGATAGGCGAATCGTTCAAAGATCTACTTGGTTGCATAGCCACCATTGAAAACCCTGTTGGTACAGCAGGTGATTTTCTTGAAGATGGTGCAGGAGGTGGAGTAGCGGAACGGGTGGATTGAGGCGGCAAGACATTAGAATAGTAATTAGATGAAAGACCTGGAATCAAAACGTTGTTCACTTCTTGTGGATCATATACTGGTGGTACTTTTCTTCTGGGTGGGAGCGGAGCTGGAGCACTGTTGCTAGGGTTGTGTGATCTGTTTGGAACCATTGGTGGTGTTAAAGATCCAGATGTAGAAGGAGTAGCCATATCAGGAACCAGCAATGACGTTGATCCACTATACCTGTCTTCGTCCGTTGAATTATCTTGGTCATTCAATTCCAGTAAATCTTTGTCTGAGGAATCCGCTATCGCTTTGAACTTGCTATACAACACATTTATCAACTTCTTCTTGGCTACTTCATCCACCAGTTTGACTTGAGATGTGAAAGTACCATAAATAGGCTTATGATCCGAGAAGGTTATCTCTGGTACACAGTTGTAGTTCAATTGCGTGAGGTACTTACCTTGGTATAAGATACGATCAGTCCAAGATGGGATTCTTTGCTTTTCAGAAGTATCATATTGTGTAGTACCTCTATCAAACTTGTAAGTGGGTATGAAATTGATTGGGTATTCTTGGAATCCACGCATTTGATCACGTCTTCTGAGTTCAATTGAAAGTTGGTCAAAGTTCAATAACTCATCAAAATTGTTATTTGCAAGTTGCATTCTAACTTCATCATTTGGCCTTGAAATTCTGTAGTTCAAATCACCAAGCCAAATGATATTATCATGATCTTTGATTAATCTATTTCTAGAAAATCTGATTCCATTCCATGTGGTAATAAAATCGCTATATCTTTCATCTGTGTTGACAGTTCCCGCAGCTAAATGGGAGTTGAAGAAACAAAAAGATGTGGTTCCATAGTCAAATCTAATGGCCACACTTCCCTTATTAGCGGCAATACCACCAAGACCTGTCTTTTTAGACTTACCCTCAACTTGAGTAATCTTTGTCATGTGTTCAGCCTTAACATATAAGAAAATCAAGATGGAGGACATAAACTCAGTTCTCAATAAAACGTATTTCTCAGAGCTTACTTGATTTAGTTGCTTTTCTATCAGATTTTGCCAGTAGGCAGATTTTGAGCTATCATTTGATAATACATTGGAGGCATTCAGCTCAACAACTTCTTGGAAACCAATAATCATAATATCTGGAGAAAAATTGTGGCCTCCATTTTCCTTTGGGAACAACCACGGAGTCAAGTCACCTGCAACTGAAGCAGCAGCCAAATTATAACTTCCAACATATAAAGATATAGAATCTTTGGTGGTAAATTGATTTTCAATCTTGTGAAGTTCCTCATTGACATAATCAGTGACTGGATCGAAGATCAGAACGGGTTCTTGATCAGAGTTTTTACCCAATAGTGTATCTGTAACAACTTGCTTTCCCTTGTCCACAAAGTTATTGATATAGATTCTGCTGACTGATTTAGTCACATCGGACAATGCACCGGCAAAACCCATTTTACCACTTCTTGAAAAACTGGATTTCAAAGCATTAGTACCGGTGTAAATTTGGGAAATTTGGTCACCATGATCGGCCCATAATGTTCTGTGTTTGTCTTGAACGTCTGAATCATTAGCATTTCTAGTTCTATGAATAAATTCTTCAAGAGCAGCCATAGAGATGACCTGTTGAACAACATTTGTTCTATCCAAACAATCCAAACAATTGGTTCTAAATACACCCTGTTGTTCAGACACAACTTTCTCCTGCTTCTTGTCATAACAGAAATATTGGAATTCCTCTAATGATTCCTGTAGTAAACCCAAGATCTTTACAGCATTAGCATATGTCTTAGCTGTTTCAACATGAAAGTCAAACTTTGAGAGATATACTGTGTCTCTTTTCTTTGCGTTCAACTCCCTAAAATGCTCTTTATAACGCTTACTGAGTTCTATTTCATTTGACTTAGTTGACAACAAATCAACAATATGCACAGGTCCGTACTTTGCATTTAATCTCTGAAAATGTTTTTCAAATACTTGTTCAGTAGCTTCAAAACTTCTTGTTATTTGAACCTTCGGAGAAATCAGAGCGGTATCTTGTTCCCAGAAAATAGGTATAGAACCTCTGATTTGGGTGAATGAGTATAAATATCTTCTGTCGTTGTAAATACATTCTGTTTCCACAAAGTTAGCCACATTTCCGTTGTCATCAACACCTCTGACATTGAATCTTGTTCCTGCTCTTTTCCACGACTGTTTGGAAATAATGGTGAGTTTGGCTCTTTCATTGCCTATTCTTGTATCAAAAGTTTCTGCAAACCCTCTAATAACGGTTGTTAAAAACTTATTTTGGTCCAAGACTCTCTTTGGTTCATCATCCAAATTGTTTCTAAAATTTATGATTTCTGCCATCATAAATGAGTTCCACATATAATCAACATGAAACCTATCAAATGATAAGGAATCTGAGTTTTTGACACCTCTAGCTTGTAAAGTACTTGTCAAATCAAAGTCTGTACTGTAGAAGAAAGATCCATCGGTTAACAGTTTCCTCAACTCATAACATGGATTCTGCTCAACTCTTTGATACTCACCGCCATCTCCTGATCCATTGTAATTACCTGGTCTAGATGCACTAGATGGAGAACCATCCTCTTCGAAACTTGGGTAGCCGTTACTATTCAACTCCAAGAAATCCCAAGTGTCCTTTGTCAAACAATGGAATTCAACATCCATGATCTTACAAATAGTTTCATTCTCCAATGGAGTGGCAACGTTAACTCTTCCTGTAATAACACATAAAAATGTGTCACCGTTCATCTCTATCAATCCTAAGAAACCTGTTGGTTTACGCTTAGATAAAGAGCGGAAATGTTTTTTATTGAACTTGTCTTTCTCCACTAATTCAATTGCACATTTCTTCAATTTGTTAATATATCTGAATAACAAGACATGATATTCTGACTCAAGAGCCAATGTTCTTTTCCCTCTGGTACTGATTAATATACGCATGTTGGTGGGTTGTTATATCTGGTTCTGTGAGATTTGACAAATTCCAGATCGATTATGCAAAGATACAGTTCAGTTATGGAAAACAACAAATCAAAACAAAGCAAAAAAACAGCAATCAATCAATAATACAAAAAAGGCAAACAATTAAGTACTCAGTATGAGTTCAATGCCTTATTGACAGTCCAACGAATTCTTTTCCACTAGGGACTTACGGATGTATGAAATCAAAGGACTTGTGCAGGACATCAGAGTCAGATTGCCAGATGCCAGAAAAAGTCCCAGCGACGCACCCTAAAAGGTCGATTTCGATCCATTTATTGGTTGATCAAGTGTTGTTGTATGTACATTTTGGTGACTATGTAATGTGGATATATACATGATATATATAGAATGCGTATAAATAGGTTGAATGTGTATAGATGTGAGTATGTGTGTGTTATATAGAAAGTTGTCACTGTTTCAGTTTTTGGCTAAAAATGTTTTCATATTTTCGTAAACTGAAAAAGTGATACAAGTAGCTGGAAGGACTCTAATCAAGTTAGGACCTACACCTTTGTAAAATCCCTTGATTCCTTCTCCTTTGATGATACTTTTGCTTACTTGCAGCATGGTGGTGTGGCTGCTCACATCAATGTTGACTTGTAATCTCGACCGCACGACCTGTAAAGGGTAGAATGTAACAGTTGAAATCATTTTCGAAATCGCACTGCAGTATAAATATTGCCATGTAGGTAAATTAGTTGTTGTTTCATCGTGATTCCGGCTTATCAAGAATTGCTTGAAAGAGTCATATATTGAAAACTGTAAAGCACCTTGGGATACACTGACAAGTGCAGGTGATAAACCTTTATAATAACCTCTTATACCTTCAGTCTTGAAAACTGTTATTAGCCCATCCATTATGGAGCTATAAGCTCCAGGAGTTGTACTTGATGTGGAGATCATTCTGGTCTTAATGACCCATATTGGGTTTGTCAATAATGATGTTGACCAACCTGCTGCAAATCCACATAATAAATAATGTATCGAATTCAAACTTTTATCCTGATAATGATTGATTTCAATGGAGCTTTTGGATAAGTAAGCTGTATTGTCAGATGTCGGGTTTTCTATCAAAAAATCATGCAACAAGGTCTTAAACTGTCTATAAAACATGAAATAGAGACCCCAAGCTGACGTACTTCCTACTAAGTTTGGACCTATACCTCTGTATATTTCTCGTATGAAACTACTTGATTTTAGTTTTGAAGTTTCTGAATTTTTGGACAAAGCTAGTAGACTATCCCGTATCTTAAGAAGTCCTTCTTTATGAGTAGATGACTTTGTATCTAGCTGTAGTCTGAGCTTAATAAAATCCAGTGGGTGTGACATAAGTGTTGTTATAAATCCAGCTGTCAAGCCTGATACTGATTCAATAGTCTTAGATCCAAGTCTAAACGACTTTAGATCGGTAGATGACGGCTGTTTTGTTTTAGTATGCGTACTTGCGTCCATCTGAGATTGTCTATTATTATGAGTTATGAGACCCATATCATTTCAAGACCTAGAAGTTGTAGTGGGCCGGTGATAAGCATTGACTTGGTATTACAAAAAAGCCTGGAAAATTAAAAGTCTCTTTGTAGAACATTTAGTGGAGTCCTACAAAATCGCAAACATCCGCACACCGGGAGTCATATAAGTGTGTCTATCTCCATCGCTCTGATAAATACTGCGAGTTACAATTACACCTCAAAATAATAAACCATACGTAGTATATTATACATATAAAGTCAGATATATACAGAAGTAGTGAGTTATAGTCAGCCAAATCCTGTACTTAAGGAAAGTACATAGAGGAAATGGCAATAAATAAAACATATCTCAAAAAATGAAAAGGGGGCAAAAATAATAGGGAAAAAAGTTGTGATTGATGAAATTCACTTAAGCAATCAATGACAGAAAGAGGTTCTCTGATCGATTGCGGAAAATTAAAGGAAATCATTTCGTAAAATAATTGAGTTTCTTATTTCCTAACTAATTTAAGCAGTTGGTAATGGGTTGATGAGACTAAAAATGAAAAGTTAATAGCAATTAAGTTAGTAATTCGAAATTCAAACACAATACAACCAACAAGAAACAAATCTAGCTGGCAATTAGTAACATTGAATGATGATACACATACGCAAATAAGTTTGGCTTTGGAGAACAAGCAGCCCATCCTAAGTATAAGACAAAAGGAACAATACCGTAATGAACGGCGGACTTAGAAACTTCTAAAACTTTGTTAACTCTTTCTTTGGATTCGTCAGATAAGTTGAGACCTTGCATTGTAAATAGTGCTATTGCTTGATGGGTTATATGATCTATATGGATCAGCAGTGGAACTAAAGGGTATGAAGAGTGTACTTTGATATCAATGATTTTATTTCCAGTTAGTTAGGAGAGTTTGGCCTCGATGACGAGAATTTTCAATTTTTTGGGGGAGCATCGACGCGTCGCTTATTATATATCGTAATGTAATTAATTCATTTAAGTAATAAGATATTTTATTGTATATTATTTTTTGTATTATTTTGATATATATATTTACATCACATTTAACACTTTTATTAGAGTAACATTTCTAATGGGTTTTCAACGACTGTCTTCAAAGCCTTGATAAACTCACCACCTAAGGCACCGTCAACAACTCTGTGGTCAAAAGTACCAGTGATATTCATAACATCATCAAAGACAAAACCATTTGGATTAGCCTTATCTGGGACAGCCTTCTTGTCAACAGTACTAATGGCAATGATCGCACTTTGTGGTTGGTTTAAGATGGATGTGAATAAAGTAACAGCTGGGTTCATACCTAAATTAGAAATGGTGATAGTACCACCTTGGAATTCATCTGGAGTTAATTTGTTTTCCTTAGCACGCTTACCTAATTCCTTGATTTCCTTTGAGATACTTTCTAAACCCTTTGAGTGAGCGTTCTTGACAATTGGGGTGATTAAACCTGTTGGAGTAGCAACGGCAACGGAAACATCAACGTTATCGAATTGTCTAATAACACCTTCATCTTCTAAGTAGTAAGAGTTGACTTGTGGGACACGTCTAGCAGCAACAGCGATAGCCTTGATTAATAAGTCATTGACGGATAATTTGTAACGGTCGTTAGCAGAAGCATTTAAGGAAGCTCTTAATTTCAATAATTTGGAAACGGACATAGTAGATGAAACAATGTAATCTGGGGCGATTTGCTTAGAAGCAGTTAATCTCTTGGAGATAACCTTTCTCATGGTAGTTAATGGAATGTCGGTGTAAGAAGCAGAAGCTGGAGCAGCAGAAGCGGCTGAGGCAGATGGAGAAGAAGCAGCGGTAGCAGCTGGCTTTGGAACGTAACTTTCAACATCCTTGGCAATAATTCTACCGTTTGGACCAGTACCCTTAAGTTCCTTTAAGGAGATACCCTTTTCTAATGCAATAGTCTTGGCTAATGGAGAAGCAAAGATACGTCCAACAGGAGCAGATGAAGAGGATTTAGCTGGGGCAGCATCTGAAGAAGAAGCAGCTGGTGCGGATTCAGTTGGTTTGGATTCTTCCTTTGGAGCTTCCTTAGAAGCAGCTGGGGCTTCACCAGCATCAGCGGCAGTGAAGTTGGCAAATGCATCTACATCACCTTGTTCTTCAACGTAAACAGCAATTGGCTTACCAACCGGGACTTCTTGAGCACCATCTTCGACTAAGATCTTGGCTAAGTAACCGTCGTCTTGGAATTCAAAATCCATAGCGGCTTTATCAGTTTCGACTTCAGCGATTGATTCACCTGGAGCCAATTTATCACCAACGGCTTTGTGCCATTTGACCAAGTTACCGATAGTCATTGTTGGGGATAAGGCTGGCATGGTAATGACAGTGTGATCTGGGAAACTGGAAGCATATCTTCTGGCTAAGTTGATGGTATTGAATCTTGGAACTCTAAATTTCAGTAAAAAAAAAAAGGGTATGCTGATGTTAGTATATTAAGTTAATGTAATGTAAAATACAGTAGCTCACAGGGTACAATTGTACTATAAAATATCAGATCTGACTCGGATCTTGCAGATCGAATTATTCACGGTTTATAATATGTAATGTAAAAATGATGATATTGAATTGAAAAGGCATTACGATTTGGTACCTTTGAATGTGGCATGATGTATCAAAATAGCAAGGATAATGACAGGGACATACGCAGAGAGACGGAGAGCTGGACGGGCAGCAACCCTTAAGACGGCAATGGCGGACATTGTGGTATATGGGATGTATGGAATGTGTTAGACAGTGTTTTGTGGGAGTGGAAATGTGCTCTTGGTGAAGAATGGTGCAGTTGGCAGTTTTGAAATAAAGCGGTGTATCTCCTCATCTCTGAGGGTCTGAGAGTGTCGCTCTCCACTGTTACCAGGTGCTAGTCCTCTCAGTTAAGAATCCGCACAATAGACAATAGGAGAGAAACGGGTGAATATTAACCCACCGGAAAACAATTGTCCTCTCTGTGTTCTTAGTCATTTTGGGGAGTGGGTGGAGTGGGGGTGGGGGCAAGACAGGTGAGCGTGCACGGGTGAGTCTGTTGGTTTGTGAGAGAGAAGTGGCACGTGATCTACCCTGTTGTTAGTGCTGCTGATTTAGTTTTAAATTTTGAAGATGTTGTGTGCCTATACTGCTTAGATGTTGTAAATCACGACAAATATTACCAATTAATACAACTTATGTAGTGTAGCTGGTTTAGTCGCAAAGGATAGATAAACAGATGATAGATAAATAACCTCCACAAGACACCCTTAAAAGACATCACCATAGAGAGACATATCCTGAAGAAAAACATGTCAACAGCGCAAAACAACGTCCACTATACATTAGAACTACAAGTTAAAGAGTTTTGTGTATACTAAATATCATTATACTGAGCTTTTTACCTCTTTGCATAGTTCCAACTATTCATCTAATTTTTTTCTTATCTTTTTTTTTTACCTTATTGCCCCAATAGGCACGCTTGACTTCCAACTATAGGCAAACCAGATCAAAACTTTATTCATTAAATACAGCGCAGCGGATTAAGAGCACAAGACTCATATTTACCATCATACCATGATATCAATACACTCTTTTCTCTTTAATGTAAGGGAAGTATGGTATTTCATGGTACATAATGAATTCCATAGAGATCATTTGACAAATCAACCTCCTATGCCAGATGAGGACTTGAATATCGGATTCATAATAGCATTATCTTCAATCATATCATTTATTCTATTAATTATAATATTACTTATAGTGTATCTCTTATTCTTCAATACTGGTTCAATAGGAAATTTAACTTCGCCTCCATCTTCATTCAATATCCCTGAATCATTAAAAGTTAATCAATCAACTATAAAGACGTCAGAATTACTCCTCCTGAATGAACTCCCTATTAAAGAGAAAGCTCGCTATAAATTATCTAAGAGATCCTTTAAAAAGATGCCGCCTGTTTTGAAGTTCAATAACACTTCAGATTCAACTACTATAGCAAATACTTTGTTAACTAGAGAAAGAGGTATTAATGTCTTTTATTTTGAAAGTTGGTATGATCAAATACGGGAATTAATGACCAACAAAAGAACCATACCCAATGATACTAATACGTCAATATCACAGAATGACTCAAATAATAACCATAATAATAATAATAATAATAATAATAATAATAATAATAATAATAATAATAATAATAATAGCACTATTTCAAGACCTACTTTAACAAACGAACCAAGTGCTTCAGACGATAATATAAACATTAATACTCCATTTACGAGAAACAAAGATAGAACCACTAGCAATATGAATGTATATAGTGATTTAATGTCCGAGAATTTTGATGAGGACGAAAGTTTTGAAGATGATGACGATGATGATGACATAGATCAAGGAGAAGAAATTTCAACACCCGCAGTTGAATCTACTTCATTACTCCCAAGAAGTATCAAGAAGATGCCAATAATGTACTATGCTTCCATGATAAGAAACGGATACATGAGTAAATTCTCCAATATTCCAACTATAATACCCCCTTATGAAATAGAAGACTTGACTGAAATATCTTTTACATCAACAGAAGCCTCATCTACCATTTTGAACTTCCCAATCCCTTCGACAAATAGAAGAAATGAGACCGTTTATTTTGAAACGAAAGTATACGAGTTGGACCCAACTACTACAACTATAGCAATTGGATTATCTACGAAACCTTACCCTAATTTCTTATTACCAGGTTATGGCCAATATTCAATAGCTGTTGATACCTCCGGAGCTCTTCGAATGAGTAATCGTCCCTTTGCAAATGATCCAGATACTCCCATAATTTTGCCTCAAGTAAGTGAGGGAGACGTCATCGGAATAGGTTTGAAATCCATACAAGGAACTGTATTCATAACTCATAATGGTAAGAAAATTGTTGAACCTATAAGAAATCTAAGAATAGAAATGTACCCATGTATAGGAGCTGTTGGTGGACCATGCAAAGTTCAAGTCAATCTTGGCCAAATGGGATTTGTATTCATTGAAGCAAATGTTAAGAAACTTGGATTTTGTGAAAATAATAATGAAGGTACTATAGGTGCACCACCTTTCTACTTGGATGTCAACAATGACAATAATTCAGATGTGATTCTTGAACAGGGTGAAACTTTGCCTCCTACGTACCCATCAGAAGAAGCTTCATTTTTTGGGTCTAATATCAATCGTCATAGCGTTATTACAATTGATACATCTCAGGAACCAGCTCAGGCGCTACCACAACAAGAACCAAGTTCTAGACCACCTAGTTATCACACTGATACTGAAAGTTTCAAGGATGCCGCTGAAGAGTTGTAGATCTTTGGGGATAGGAAACATGGATATGTATATTACAAATTTATAGGAGTAAAATTGGTTTATATTTTTTTTTGGTCATTAATATTAGACTCGTTTCATATTAACGTAATACACAATACACAAACAATACACATTACCTAAAATCAACGTTTCTTATTGGACTTCTTCTTACTCTTCTTACTCTTCTCAGCATTTGAATCAGCAGTAGTTGGCACAGCAGAAGACTCTTTCTCTACACCTGGTATAGGGGCATCAACTTGATTTTCAAATTCTTTATTGGCCATAAACGAACTGATACCACGCTGGTAAAATATCTCACTTTGTGGTTCTTGTGCTTCATCATCTACTATCTTTACGTCTCCATCTGCATCTACTTCTTCTTGACCTTCACCGATTGCTTGAGTCTTTGGTTTCTTCACTGCAGGTTTCACTTTGGTGACTTGCACTCCACGAGGACCTAAAAAATTCAAAAGACGAGATACTTCCTTCATCTTGTATGTCTTGGTCTTGATGCAGATACCAGTTACTGGATCATATACTTTGAAACTCACAAAGTTCTTTGTCTTTCTTGTCTCCTTCTCAGAATCAGCCTTAGCTGTCTTATTCTTTCCGTATGTTATAGATACATGTGTCTAAATCACAGATTAAAATCATTTAAAGTTAGTATACTGTAATCAGCTAACAAGAAAAGTCAAATAATCATAACTGAAGACCTTTAACTTGTACGGTAATACTCCATGAATTTCGTTAACACATACTCTTTCAGGTCTTGCCTCTATGAGTTTAGCTGATCTTTCAATGAAAAGATCTACAGATTTGATAACTGGCATTATGAATGATCTGATTATATGCTTGTTTCCTTTAATTCTGTATAGATGACCCACTCTTAAGAGATAACAAAAGGTATGTAAATGATTTGATTGTATTATAATCTTTTAACCACTCGACAAAAGTCGACTAGGAAAACATCAACTTTCCCCTTTCGCGCAACTGCCTCATCTGGATAATTTCCGTTTCGAGACTTTGGAAGCATGAATGTCATAATAAATAAGCACAAATATATTGAAAAATCGAAGAATATATATATCTATATATCGAAAACTATAGAATCTAGGTGATGTCTGATAAAAGAAATGAATTACTAAATAACATTTCTCATGATAAATTGCTTCTTACCTCTTATGAACCAATAAATAACAGAGTACAACAGCACACCAACGGTAGCACAAGCTGCATAGTTCATTGACTCTCTTTCAGCAGGCATAACACTAGGGAAGGAAAAGAAAACCAATGCAAATAAAGTCCATGCTAAAGTAACAATATTAGAAATCAATCCTACAGGACCCAACCAAAATGGACCCTTGGTGATATTTCTCTTTTTGATGAGTAAAAACACTACTGGGATAGCGTAAGATAATAATAAAAATGTAATACAACCAGTAACTAAAGCATTATAAGCTGTTGTTGAACCAAGGTAGATACATCCGAGAGCTGCATTGACAATTCCCGAGAAAATATGCGCATTTAAAGGAAGATTAGCTTTCTTGTTAACTTTTTTCCAGTATCTTGAGCCAATAATACCATTATCTCTTGCAAATGACCAGCATAAACGTTGTTGCCAAGTTTGGCATTGGATATTACATCCAAATAATGAAATAAAGACCAAGAAACCCAAGAATAATGCACCTCCTTTGTTACCCACAACTTGATAATAAATATCTAAAGCTGGGAAACTGGTAGATGATGCCAAGATGGAGTTGATATCCTTTATACAGAAGAACATAATCAAAGAGTATGAAAAGGCAGTAACAAAACCAATGGCAATTGTAGATAAAATGGAAATTGGAATAACTCTCTCTGGTTTAATAACTTCTTCAGCCATATGAGTAGCACAGTCAAGACATGAGAAAGACCATGCTGGGTTAATCAATCCTGTGATGAACGCAATTGCAGATGATGACCATCCTGTTTGATTGTTGAACTCTACAAAGACAAATTCAGCAGTTTGAAATTCACCTTTAGAGCATGCTAAAATGGTGATGGAAATAACCAACCAAGATAGGATTGAGCAATATAATGATAATGAAGCAACTAAAGGTAACCATTTCTCATAACAGTTGACAATAAATGTGAGCCAATGAACGATTTGGAAAATGACAAAGACATGCCATGATTTAGTCACGTAATCTGGATGCGTAAGGTTCCAGAAAGCTGTAATCATATTAGCTAATGAAATGGAAACGGATACATTGGTAAACAATGCACCAAAATATGCAAATGAACCACAAAGAAACGACCAGAAAGGTGCTTGACTTTTAGGAGCCAACATCTTTGTCCAAACGTATTGACCACCAGCGTTGGGAATAGCAGACGCTAACTCTGATAGAGTGATGGCAACGGCTAATGATAGCACAGCTACGATGATGACACCATATACAATGACCATACATCCACCAGTAGAGATACCCGTCACTAAGGAAGCACTAAGACCACACCAAGAGTTAGTTAAGCCAAAACCAACACCTAAAATGGACCAGATAGAAAAATGACGACGAAGCTCAGGGGTATATCCCATTGCTTCTAATTCGACGTTATTTATTTCATATCCAGCACCTTTTTCGTTTGAACTATATTCTAGTGATGTCGATGATGTTGATTCTTTATCCATTGAAATGAAAAAATACGCAAAATGGAAGTGTGAAAAAGAATTAAATGTGAAGATTAATGGATAAGTATCAGATGTGTGAATAGAAATCCAGTGGAAACAAATGGGGGAGTAAAAGATAGGTAAAAAATAGATAGATATATATACAAGGAACTGTTCTCAAGAGGAAAAAAAATGGCAGAAGTCAAATTTCGATCAGCCGCCGCCTATCCTCATGCATGAACAACTGGAAAGAGTACACTCACCTAGTACACTTTTTACAATGTAACAGTACCCTAGAATCTGTAGAATTCTAGATGTACCCATCATGCAGTCGATCCTCGGCCAGTTTAGTTACTACGTTCAATTTAGGCGTGTTATGCTGTCTAATTACTACAATCTATTTTTGACGGGAGTTCGCTGGTTCCTTGACATATTGATTTGACAGGATGTTAGGATTACAGGTTTTGGGACTTCTCCTTTCCCTTATCTCAAATCTTTTGAATGATATCAGTTCATTGATCCTATAATTTCTTGGTAAAGGGCTAAGCTTGCCTCAAAATGGGAAAGATTTAGCAAATGTCTTGGAAACATGCAGCTCTTGGTATTGCCAATACACGGGATTGGGCTAAACACTGGTACTGTCGTGTGGCTGTGAATGTGAGAATTTTTCAAACAAGAGCAGCCCGAAAAAGAAATGTTCGGCTCTGTGATTGGCAAACCGGTGAACGCCATCACTGAAGGTTCAAAGTTTAAATGAAAGGTTCTACGAGAGAAGAAACAAGAAAGGTACCAAAAAGAAAGATCACGCCAGTACAACAATATGCATATTATGTGGAGTATATCTTATGGTTAAAAACGGTTAAACCGTTGATAAGGATTACAGTGTATCTGTATAGTTTGTACATACTTAATACACAAAAGTATGGAAATTCACCTCCCAATTAGGAAATAAGTTTCATGTCAAAAAAGTGGTGTTCGGATGTTTTTATTATTGGATATATTAGTGGTGCACGGGAGTTAGATTGCTGATTCCGGATTGTTTACAATCTTTGTTTACATTTGAGATAGTAGAGGGAATTCAACATTATTGAATTACTTATACCAAATCATACAACAACAAATTCTTGACAACTCGAGACGATATGCCGGTTCTGAGTACTTCGATACTGCCTGAACAGCATCTTGCCAATATAGAGGCAATGAGGGCTCACCAGCCTCTGCCCTTTGGTGTAGCCAAGGGTCTTCGACTTAAAGACGAATATACTTGTGTTCCAGAAGCTGCTATGGCAGAACGTGAGTTATCGGCAGATACAATACTAAACTATTTTACAGCTGATCCTGTTCCCGTGTCTATGGAGACATTGAAACCGGCTAGACCTGCTATCATCCCAAAGAAAGTTGCTTTCGATCCAATGTTGGCTAAAGAGCTTGCTGATATTAGAAGTAGAAATGGGAATAGAGAAAGAAATTATTCAAGCAGAAAATTGTCTGACATGAATGAAAGAAAAAAGGTGACTATTATTGGAAAAAATCAGCAACATGAATATACTGAAAAAAGCAAGAAAGATGTTCTGTCGAAACAAGCAAAGTCAAAATCACAGTCAGTTGATCTTAAATTTCTTTTCGATAGAATTGATGAAGTGAATAGTATAAAGAAGAACAAACAATCATTTGAAGATGCATGCAGTGAAGTTACTACTAAATGGATAGCTAAGAGAATTGAGGCTAAAATGTATAAGCATCAACTTGAAGAGTACAAGAATGGTATGAACGACAGAAAAACTGAAACTGTCAAGACAAGTACTCATAAAGAGGAAAAAAACCATAGTATAAAAGTTGACGAGGATGTAAGAATTGCAACAAGTAATGAACAATCAAAGAATCAAGAATTGAAGTCCAAGGTTTTGGACAAGAAGACTGACTGTCCTGTTTGTCAACCTTCTACAAAGACTAAGTATACAACAGAATACATCAACGAACTTTTCTCTATTCCCGTTAGGAATTTTCTGTGATTATTACTATTGTCTTTGACTAGATTAGATCCGCTTTTATTTAATTTAATTCAATTAAGTTAGATTACATTTATTTACTTATTTATGCATTTAGCCTTTTGACCATGTCAATTGTGCGATATTATATACTAATTTTGGGTTCCTTTTATTTATTTTTATTTTTGCTGGCATGAAATGTCATATTGAATGTAATTAGTAGTGAAAAACTGTGAAGACAAAGTGAAAGTTAGTGTGACCGGGTATTAATGGTATGTCATCTATTTATTGTTGTCCTCAACATTGTTTTCTACTTTAACTTGAACATCACCATCAAAAGCGTTATTCAAACCCTGATCCTCTTCCTCTTCTCCCTCTTCTTGAATGCCATTGAGATGATACATCGTAGTAGGACTATTTTGGGTGGAGTTTGGTAAAGTACCCACGTTATAACCAAACATATTATGTTGTCCAAAGAATTGATGTACGTTAGGCAACTCGTTAAATAAAAGAAGAAGTTGATCGTTAGTATTAGACTGTTCACTAGATGGTGTTACATCATTGATATCACCGTGGTATTGTTCCTGTGATGGGTCGTCTATACCTGGATTCTCCGTAGTCAGTGGGGCTGATCCTGCTGCAGATGCAAATTCAGCATGTGCCTGAGTCTGCATTTGTACCTGTTCCTGAGTCTGAGCTTGAGTTTGAGCTTGAGTTTGAGTTTGAGCTTGAGCTTGGGCTTGTATTTGCGCTTGAAGTTGTGCTTGGGCTTGAGAGAGGAACTGCAATTGAGATGTTGAAGATTGAGCCATCAAATTAGATTCGTTATTAAACCCTTCAGGTAAGTTTGTCATTGGTAATGGTATTTTAACACTTGTTTGTATTGAGGTAGAGGATGGTGGTTTTCCAAGTGAACTATTGGCTTTGTGAAGTGCATGTGATTGAGAATGCGAAACACCTTGGAGCATTTGTTGATTAACAAATTCAAGTGGGTTTTGAGGAGAACCGCTAATCAATGGATCATCGTAGTGTGGTTCAAAATTAAAATTCGATCTTCCTGTTCCATCCTCAGTTGTGGCAACAGACTCAGGACCAGTAGCTGGAGATCTGTAATAATCCATAGCTCTTGGAAGATTACTTGAGTTCTTGACAGCTGAAGTAGCCAAGAATTCAAAATGGTGCTGGTTTGCAAAATTAGCCAAAGTTTCATCAATATCAAGTTTTTGGTTAAGCAATCCACTGTTTCCTGAAGGGGAGAATGTTGAGGTTTGTAATTTGGCAAAGTCAGGAGTATTCAACATTTGCAACGCTGTGCTTGATAATCCAGTTAGTAAACCAATGTTACTATTTGATGGAGTGTTGATGCCATTGAATCTATTGTCTACAGTAGGTGAATTCATGTTTAAGAAACTTGGTAGTGAAGTGATATTGTTGTAATCTTCAGGTTGAAGAAATAAACTACATTCATTATTATTTTCTTGCTTGATAACGACATTTGATGATTGTACAGCTGCTGGCTTAAATTTAGTGATAAAAGATTTATTCTTTGCAATATTCGAACTAACTTGTAATTTGGTCAAGTACTCAGCACATAATTTATAAGTTGATCCAGCGTACCAGTATTGTTTGGATAAAGAATTCAAAAACTCCAGGACCAAGGGGTAACTCCATTCTGAAATATTTTCCTTTGCTTCGACACCATTGAGATCTTCATTCTTAATATTCATCAAATCAATCTTCAAGAAACAACTTAAAGTGTAACTTATTGAATATGGAATGAAATTGATAGGTGGCAAAAACTTCATGTACCTAGAAGTAATGTTTAAGATTTGTAAACCTGACTTACAGTACAAATCATCAGGGATTGCCTTTTCTTGTTTATAGTTTGGTGAATTGGTATCCAATAAATCATATTTCCTCTTCTGAGCAAACATAATAGTGATGCAAACAATTAATCTACGTAAACATTCACTTCCAATATTCTTGCCTTCTATTTTCAAAGTTTCAATTGGTTTCCCGTCACTATAAACATCGAAATCAATATCTTTTGGAACAATTCTATTATCACCTAAGGGTTGATAAAGACTTAATACTCTTTCCAGCCTAATAATTGCCTGGACTATTGAGTTTAAGTTCTTGTCAACAGGTAGAGGTAAACTTGAGTCTCTTCTATTGATGATCATAGTTCTTGAATTAATAAGACAGTTGATTCTATCCAATATAAACAAACACCACCAAGCATTAGATATAGAAGTATCCTTTTTATTCTTCAATTGTTGAGCATAATGATTGTGATGGATACCTAATGTGAAGGCATGATGGATTGCAATCGTTAAATCCAAGGAAGAAGCTTCAAGACCGTTACTATTTTTTTCATTAGTTTGATCATATGAACATCCAGCTCCACCACCACCATACATGGCCAATAAAGCATAGGTTCTTAACAAAGTTAATTTATTTTCATCAAGGTTAAACTGTAGCATGGTTCTAACTTTGAATTCTAACTCTTTATTGAACGAAATTATATCAGTGATGCCATCTCGTTGTAAAATCTGCTCTGCTCCATCTACTCTTGAAGCTAATAAGATTAGTGCATATAAGATCAATGTAGGCATATGGTTGTTTTTGAAAGTAGTATAAGAGGATTCTTCACTTAATAATGGTAAAATAGTATTAAATTTCTCAAAGTAAAGTTCAATCAATTTCAATTGAGTTTGCTTTGTTAAACCTATTTCAAAACAATTACAATCTTCTTTCAAATATAAAAACAATGATTTGGGTAATGTGAAAGGTCCATAATTGATTGCGTTTTTATATGGTGTTGTACGTCTTTCCGTTGATTTCACAAAGACACCGAGCATGTCTCTTATAGCTTCATTCGCAATAACTGATGATTTTCTCTTTGAATCGTCCTTGGACTTATCTTCTAAACTAACACCACTAACAAGTGCCTTGTTCTTATTAGACTGATTGTGATCTGCGTTCTTGGATACAGCTGTATTCGAGTTGTCATTTGTGGTACTGTTAGAATTATTATCATTGGTGGTATTGGTGCTATTATTTATATTATTACCGTTAGTATTGCTGTTTGTAGTGTTATTTGTAGTGGTATTATTGTTTGAAGATCTCTTTTTACCTGCTTTGGGCCACCAAGCAGCACTGTGATAGTCAGGGATCTTATTATCCTTACTGTTATCCTTTCCCTCCTTTGGAGATCCATCTTCGTTAAAATCACCTTCTAAAGCCCCTCCAGTAGCTTCACTAACTGAATCTTTCCTTTCCTTTTTATCCTTACGAGAACCTGCTACTTGGATGAAAACTGCCGTTGCATCAGTGACACCGATATATTTGGAAGACATTGCTTGGAATGCAGTAACAGAATTGGATTTTCTGATTTCACTTGAACCATCTTCTCTGGTATATGGTAAGTTTAAGATTTTGATCAAAGAGTCAGCTGTTGAGACAAAATTAATTTGAGATTCACTACTAGGTCTTGAAAGGGGTATAGAGACTTGATCACTGTAATTATTAGAGTTGATAGGTTGATTTGATATAGTAGTTGGTGCAGAAGATATGGGTTGTTTTTGTTGTTGGAATGTTGGTTCATTAAAATGAGAGGAAACCGTGCTTGGATGTTGACTATTATTTATCACATGATTATTAGAGTCTAAGAATGTACTATTAAAAGCTGGGGAAGTTAAGTTTGAAGAAGGAACTATCTGTTTTGATATCGACCTTTTCTTCAAATCATCCATGTCTGAGCTAGCAATGGAAATAGATCTTTTCTTCAGTTCTCCCAGTTGGCTAGAATTTGTACGTTTGACTTTCAATACAAGACCTGCTTCTTCAGGGTCCTCATCCTCATCCTCTTCATTATTATTCTTGTTCGTATTATTATCACTATTGTTATTAAATTCAGAATCTCTTCTCCTTTTTGCAGGTGAAGAAGTGGTTCCAGCTTCGTATTCTTGTTTAATATTGATCTTAGCAAGCGATGTATTTTTTTCTACTGAAGATTGAGTAGATGAAGCTGTTTTCTTTAAATTGCGTCTTTCAGTGATAATATTAGTATCATTATTTCGTTTATTGAGTTCATGATTTATACTGTTTTGTGAATCAAAAGACGATTCGTTTGAATTTAAATTATTTTCCTTTTGTTCATCTTCATTTGACGACCCACGAGAAGTCACGAGATCGCATTTTTCATCGCATTTGAGACAAGTGGCACACCCCAAGGATTCGAAATTTTCGGATAAAACGCATCTTACCTGTATTTAATAAATATAAAGTGTTAGATGTTAGTAAGCTGGTTGAGTTAGGGATAGTAGAGACCTTGTGTTTCTTCCTTTGTTTTCTACAAAGAAACTCCGACTCCCGGTGATATCGTCGAAAGTTGTCGACATTAGGTGTGAAAGAAGGGTAATGAAAAGAAAACGTACTCGTTTGATACGGCAGTGGGTACAGCACTTGAAAGTCCTCTTTCTCTGTTTGAAACTGGTATTAAATGCAGGAAAAACAAACATTTGCAAGAATTAAGTGGTATTTTGAGTGATGAAAAAAAAAAAGTAATCTAAGGAGCAGCTAGCGTGGAGTGAAATTGTGAGCTTGAGAGTCTATAAAAAAGCCTTGAGTTAGTGCAGTGAAAAGTGGACCGTTGGTGTAATCAGTATTAGTGGACTATAGAGAGCCCTTTTCCAGATAATATGTGTGCAGTTGTGTTGTATATGTTGGCGTTTAAGGGGAAGAGCAGAGGGCAGAAGCTACGCTAGGAGGCCAGGGCCAGGGCCAGATTAGTCAATTTACAGGTGTACACGAGATCGAGACTTTGCAAAAAGAGTAGTGCAGTCCAGAGTCTGCCCTTTGTGATGTGCGGGGACGAGCGGGGGTGTTAACCGGTTTTGGGGGACGACGCGTCGATTGGGGACTGTCTGGGAGAGTGTGTGGAGAGTGTACACTTTATGTATATATACATATGTGTGTTGGTGGTATTTATAGGGCTTGTCTCCTAGCACAGTGTGTGGACTGAGTGGCAGTTATTGGTGCTGATCGGTGGCCGACTGATCAGGAGATAGAATAATTAATATAATGAAGGACTCATAAAGCTGACACTAGTTATCTATTTTTCCTCCTTAAAGTGCGGGGATTTTCTATTGTGGGTAAATCTGGAGCGACTAGTGGGTCACCGAAGAGAAGAAAAAAAATAAATAAAAACTGTGTCACGTGAACTCTACAGTGGCTGTGCTATCAACACGTGACTTGTTTTTTTTAAAAAAAGATTGTCGGCGCGTCGGGGAAAATTATCTAGCAGAGAAGAACAAGGAAGTGAAATATATCTAGAGGGAGCTGTGCAAATGAAGCTAGGTAGGTAGCATATGGACTACTTCTTCTACGACAACCTTCCATTGCTCTCTGGATACTATTCCCAGTTTTTAAGTTTACATATTATACTAATTTCACGATGTCAGACAACGAACTGGATGAGCTTCCTGTATCAAGGCGTACAGTCAAGAGAATAATACATGAAGAAGATGATGATGATGAACCCATAGATACTCCATCAATTACTACTAATCATCAAGATACTCGCATTGAAGACGAAATAGAAGACCAGGCAATTGACGCTAGCGAGGGGATGCCTAGATCAGAAACACACACACCAGAGCCCCAGTCTAGCGCAGATACCAAGGTCAGACCATCTGGTTCTTCTCGTAATACCAATTCATATAATATAGACGTTTCTTCTTCAAATAATGATGATTACTCATCTAGGTACAATAACCCTATAAAAAAGAGAAGAGTTATCAAGAAAAAGCATAATGGGAATTCAGAAGGATCTTCTATTCTCAGAGATTTGGATAGAAGAGGAGGTGAGGAGACAAAGACTGAAGAAGTGACTCAACGGGAAAAGGTGGCTGACAACACTGAGAAGGACAGTGATTCTAAACCAGAAGATAACGGTCAATCAACAGAGCCAAACCAAGTGTCTCAATCAGAATTACAATCACAGACACCAGAACAAACACAAAAACCTACTTCTGCTACTAAATTAGAGAAACCTGCATGGATGACAGACGCTATGTGGGAAGCTCAACAAAAGCAAATACAGTTATCAGAAAGCTCTGATTCAACTAAAGAAGATAGAGATGCTACAGATCATGAAATCAAGAAACCAAAGAGAAGTACCAACAGGGAAGAACAACAAAGAAGGGCAGAAGAATTTGCGAGACAGGAAAATGAAAGAGAATCTAGAATGATCCAAAGAAATATTCAATACCAAAATATGAAACAAGATGAGATTGTGAGATTACATTATAATCAGCAGACGCATTCCTCTAAGAGAGTGAAAAGAACAGAATCTAAGATTTATAAATTGAGATCTTTCAATAACTGTATCAAATACATGCTCATTCACAAATTTGGCAAACAAAGAGGTACTGCTTTGGACTTATGTTGTGGTAAAGGTGGTGATATGTTGAAATGGGAGAGTATTCAAACTGCGTCTTATGTCGGAATAGATATCTCAGATGAATCGATTCGTGAGGCGACTAAGAGATACATGAACTCAAGATTGGAATTCCACGCGGTCTTCATCACAGGTGATGCATTCAACTCACCACTCGAATCAGTTGTTGAACCTTTCAAAAATGAGATCCCACCTAAATTTGATACAGTATCCATGCAATTCTGTCTCCATTACGCTTTTGAAGATGAGAAAACCATAAGAAACTTATTGGCAAATGTAGCTAATTCTTTATCTGTTGGTGGAATGTTTATTGGAACTATCCCATCTTCTGATTATATCAAATGGAAAATCGAGAGATTGCCACCAGGTGAAACCAAATGGGGAAACTCCTTGTATTCTGTTGAGTTCCAAAATCCACCACCAAGAGATGGTATTTTCAGACCACCATATGGTCAAAAGTACCATTATTTCTTAGAAGGTGCAGTTGATGTTCCTGAATTCGTTGTTCCTTTTGAAATTCTCAGAGCTTTATGTGAAGAGTATAACCTGGAATTAAGATACAAAAAGAGTTTCAACGGTATGTTCAAATCTGAAATTGAGAATTATTTCAACTACCTTCCTAGACCTTTGATCGAAGGGTTGAGAAGAGATGATGGTAAATATGGTGTTACAGGAGATGATCAAGATGCTTGTTCTTTCTACCTTGCCTTTGCCTTTGAAAAAGTTGGTTACGAGTAATTCTAATTTACACTTATTGGGTTTGTTTGATTATTTATATCTAAAAATATACAAGTATATAATAGCAAAGAAAAGTAGCAATTAGATAAGTTAATCTGTGAAATACATTAAGCAACGGTATACCTACCTGGTTTTCTATCAGCGGCTGTTGATGATTTCTTAATACTTGCAATGATACTCTTTCTAATTATATCAACTGCACGAGCAACAACACTTTCATTACTCGACTCAAATAAAATATGTAACTTAGGGTCGTCACTTTCCTTAATGGGGACTTTACCCGAGGCATAAAATCTTCCCCTAGTAACAATCGTACATGAAGTTTCATCAATAACTCTTTTCAAATTATCACCATTAGTGGCAGCCCAACGTACTTCTTGAGGCAAGTCATTGATATTGATCTTAGCAAAGAAAATACCTTCCTTCTCAGACTTGATTGCAAAATCATCATCGGTGAAACCTAACTTGTCAAGACCCGCACTACCGTTATCATTACCATCGTCATCTGTTGCCCTCTGCTTGCTGAAATCGTCGTGTTCGTCATCATGATCATTATTCTCACCTGCAGCGCTTTTCTTGTTGGTATTGTCAGTAATACCATATGCAGATTTTTCCAAATTTCTAGCATTGATTCTGATTTGCTCCAATTTTTCAAGACCTTTACCACCAAAACCGGAACTAAATTTTTGTTTGCCATCTTTGATGGAAGCATAAAACTCCTGAGATAATTTCTTAAGATCATCTGGAACTTCAACTTTACTTAATTCCAAAGCCCTGGTTACATCAGCTGCGGCTTTTTTCTGGTTAGGGGTTATGAAAGTGAATGCTTTACCAGACTTACCAGCTCTTCCTGTTCTACCTACACGGTGGACGTAATCTTCCATATGGGTTGGAGAATCGTAATTAATAACAAAGTTCAGGTCTTTAACATCCAACCCTCTTGATGCCACAGATGTGGCAACTAAAATGTTAACTACACCTTTCTTAAAATCAGCAATTGCACCATCCCTATCAATTTGGTCTTTTCCTCCATGAAGTGACAAGGAGAGGTAATCTTTTTCAAGTAAAAGATTCACCAATTTATCACAGGAATCTTGTCTGTCCATAAAAATCAAGATCTTACCTTCTTTATCTTCAATAGAAGCTTCATTCAATATCTGGATCAATTTTCCAAACTTTGCGTTCTCTTCTATTATGAAAACCTCTTGAGTGATGGTATCGGATACAACACTCTTTGTACCAACCAATATTTCAACTGGTTTATATAACATCTTTCTAGCAAGAATTTCCATCTTTGGTGGAAAAGTGGCCGAAAATAAAACAGTTTGACGATCAGGGCGTATGACATTGGCCATTTTCATGACTTGAGGCTCAAAACCCAAGTCAAACATTCTATCTGCTTCATCAAGAACAAGGTATGTAACTCTGGCAAGATTGGTAACTCTTCCAGAATTTGCAGCCAATAAATCAATCATACGACCTGGTGTACAAACAACTAAATGAACACCTTTCTTCATTTCAGCTATCTGTTGACTAATAGATGATCCTCCATAGGCACAACATCCACGCAGTTTCAAACTGGTTAAAAATGGTTTACACTCTTTGAAAATTTGCAAGGCCAATTCTCTAGTAGGTGTAGCTATCAAAGCCAGTGGTCCATCTCCTGTTTTGAGTTTATCTTGCGCCATAATATGTCTAAACAAAGGTAAAAGAAATGCTAATGTTTTACCTGAGCCAGTTTTCGCAATACCAATTAAATCATTACCACTCATGATGTTCGGTAATGCCTCACACTGAATAGGAGTTGGTACTTCAAATCCCATCGTTTCAATGACAGATGTTATCTGGTAAGGCAGCCCAAGTTGGGCCCACGTCAGTACCGGGTTCTGAACATGCTTTCCTCGCACAGTAATACCATCTCTCAAACGCAATGCTTTCACCTCGTCAGATGTCATACTTTTGACGAAATCGGATTCATTGTAAAACTTACGATCAAATGGTTCTGTGCTTGCTGGAATATCAGGTATGGTCTTTTTGCTTTTGCGATTCAATTCTTCCAAAAGTTTCAAAGGATCTTGACTTTCTTCCTGATAAAGTTCAGTGTCACCATCAATATCAACTTGATTTTGATCTCCATCACTCTCTATTAAGTCATCTTGTTTACTGTCATCTGACTTTTCCTTTTGCTCTTCATCTTTGGACATTTTTGATATAAGAGAGTCAAGGTCCAAGTCCTCTTCCACTTTTTGAGAGGTCTCCACTTTTGTCGGGTGTAGTTTAGGAATTTTGAATCTAGGACCATCATCATCTTCTGCGTCATCAGATAATACTTGCTTGCCAAAAGAAGTGGAAATTGGCTTTCGAAGAGCTCCTCCTAACTTCTTTATGCCAAATCCAGATCCACCGCTTTTGAAGTTTGCAAAAGATGGCTTTAACTTTGGCAAAGAAACTGATGGTTGTGGTGTCACTTCTTTGGAAACGGGCGTTGAATCTTTTGAATTCTCGTTGGAAGCCTCATTTTCATTTTGTGTCTTGGCCTTTTCCCTTTCCTCTTCTTCTTTTTTCTTCTTCCACAGAGCTAGTTTCTCCTGTCTTAGTCTTTTCTTCAATGCAGCTGCATCTTCAGCTATAGAGTCAGACCCGTTTGCATTTGAAATATTCTTAGGAGCTATAGTAGATGCAAGGTTTGAGTTGCTTATAGAAGCTGTGTTTGTGCTTGAATTTGTTTCTGAGTTACTGGTTAATTTTCTGTTACTTTCATTATTAGAAACACGATTTAACCTCTGGAAAACATTACTTACTTCACCTTGTTCATTTTGATGCCCACTTGAACTCATCTGTGTCTGGCCAGGGTATCCCTTGTATTCCCTGTGATCATCATGTTTATTGTATCTGTCATTAGGGTGGCGGGAGTAACTAACATTATTGCCTCTTCTATCATTTGATGAACTGAAATTGGGATGTCTGTATGAATCTCCGCGTCTTGAGCGATCGTTATTATAATGCCTCCCTCCCATTATCTTGTCTATGTACGGATCCTAACTATCTGTCTTGTTAGATTTCAAGGAAAATGGGTAGCAGATAGGGTAAAGACAGTTAAAATTATTTCCCCAGAAGGAAAACACAGATAAAGAAACCCGTGCATGAGATTATGTCCTGTTTGATTTTCTTTCCTTATCGTGCGTCTGTTTTGACAGCCATGATCTACGCAGCAACATAGAAAATTTCTGGTTGGTTTAGTTTGTTCCACCCCTTTACATTTCTTTACTGAAAACCTCTATCTAAACAGGTCACTCACTTAACCCGGTGCTTTAATACTTTGAATCTTTGGTGTTGCAAGAAAAGGGTGTACTTACCGATTGTTCAACATATCAGAGCAATATAGATATTCTGCACCAGAATATGCAACCATTGGCACGTCAACCGTCAGAGGTATCTCCCTTACTTCCAAATGCTGCAGCCAGGCGGATGTCTCAAATACCATATGATTTATTTGATCAACCGTCAGCCAATTTGAAAAGGCGAAAGTCTTTAATACCGTCTGACACTGCAGATCTTCAAAATGAGGTTAAGTCCGATCCTTCTACAGAGCAAGAAAGCAACAAATTAGGTACTGTTGGTGGTGTCTTTTTACCTACAGTACTTAATGTTTTATCTATTTTGATGTTTTTGAGATTTGGATTCATTATTGGCCAGATGGGAATACTGGGGACTTTCCTATTATTAATTCTCAGTTATATCATCAACTTGTTAACCACTTTATCTATCTCTGCAATTGCTACAAATGGTACCGTCAAAGGTGGGGGTGCTTATTACATGATCAGTAGAAGTTTAGGTGTGGAGTTTGGTGGTGCAATTGGTATCATTTTCTACATTGGTCAAGTTTTGAACTCATCATTGAATGCAGCAGGTTTTGTTGAGCCATTGTTGTTTAACTTCAATGATAAGAATGGTGTAACATCAAGAATTTTACCCACTGGAGATTGGTATCAGTTTGCGTATTCATCTACCTTTTTGGCTGCTTGTACCTGTGTTTCATTAGTTGGAGCAGGTACTGTGTCTAAGGCAGGTTCATTTTTGGTATGTCTGTTGTTAATTGCGACTTTGTCCATTCCGGTATCAGCAATTTTTTTAGAACCTTTTGATATCCCAGAATTAGGCATTTCATATACAGGTATTACTTGGACAACCTTCAAAGAGAATCTGCTCCCACATTTTACCAAAGGTGCTGTAGGATCAGCTCTCTCCACGAAGGAGACATTTAACGATTTGTTTGGTATCTTTTTTCCAGCAACAGCAGGTATCTTTGCAGGAGCCTCAATGAGTGGAGATTTGAAGACTCCTTCTAGATCTATCCCCAAAGGTACTCTATATGGCTTGCTATTGACTTTTGTATGCTATGCTCTTGTTATCATTTCAATGGGTGCATCAATTCCAAGAAAACTATTGCATAAAGATATTCAAGTCATTCAAACTGTTAGTTTATCTGGAGTAAGTATCTTACTCGGTGAACTTGCCTCTTCATTATTCTCTGTCATTGTTGGTATAGTTGGTGCTGCAAAAGTATTACAGGCCATTGCCAGAGACGGAATTTTCCCAGGTTTAAAAATATTTGGAATAGGTACCAAAAAGGCAGATGATCCTATTTATGGAATTATCTTCACATGGGTCTTGGCTCAAGCGTTTTTACTGGCGGATATCAATCAAATTGCTACATTAATCACAATGGCCTTTTTAATGACATTCATAGTGACCAATCTTGCTTGTTTCCTCTTGAAGATTGGTTCTGCTCCTAACTTTCGTCCTAGTTTCAAATACTTTAACACACCAACAGCTTTTTTGGGTACCTTATTTTCCGTGGTTGCTATGTTTATTGTGGATGGTATATCTGCATCTCTGATTGTTGTTTTCTTGTTATTTTTGATTGTCTTCATACACTATGTTTCACCTCCCAAACAATGGGGTGATGTTTCTCAATCCTTAATCTATCATCAAGTGAGAAAGTATCTATTGAAGTTGAAGCAGGATAATGTCAAATATTGGAGACCTCAAATCTTATTGCTTGTAGACGATCCAAGGACTAGTTGGAGACTGATGAATTTCTGTAACCATTTGAAGAAAGGTGGTCTTTATGTCTTGGGTCATGTCATGGTTTCAGATAGATTTCAAGACAGATTAGGTGAGATTGAGAAGCAAAGAAGTGCTTGGATACAATTAAGAGACATTTCCAAAGTGAAGGCATTCATTCAAATTAGTATTGCTCCATCTTTCACATGGGGTGTGAGAAATGTATTCATGGGAAGTGGATTAGGGGGTATGAAACCTAACATTACAGTGTTGGGTTTCTATGATCTAGCCAATTATGAAGAAACCAACAATGTTGTTGTTCCTTCGCATCAAGCAGAAAGTCGCAAACCTGGATTTACATCACAAGTCAATATTAACATAAACAAGTTACCCACTGATAATCTGTCGCGTGAATCAAAAGTCACCATTACAGAATGGGTTCAAACATTGGAAGATCTTTCATTACTAGGAAGTAATATTGCAGTTGCCAAGGGTTTCCCAAGATTGAAGATTCCTACAGATAAAGAACCAGCATTAGACGATGATGAAAAGAAGTACATCGATTTATACCCCATCCAGATGTGTGCACAAGTGATGAATGAAACAGGAACCAAAGCTGCATTGACTACAAACTTTGATACATATACACTTATTTTACAATTAGGTGCCATTTTAAACACTGTTCCACAATGGAAGAAAACGCACAAGATAAGAGTCGTGGTATTTATAGAATATGAGGACTTGGTGAAGACAGAGAAAGTCAGAGTGCAATCATTACTAGACGTCTTGAGAATCAAGGCTGAGATTGTTGTTCTTGCTCTGGATAGTGGACATTTCCCTACTTATGATTTCATTGCCAATGGCGAAGATACCGTAGATGAT
Organism: Ogataea sp. yHMJ1; assembly: GCA_030571015.1. Lineage (NCBI taxonomy): Eukaryota > Fungi > Ascomycota > Pichiomycetes > Pichiales > Pichiaceae > Ogataea > Ogataea sp. yHMJ1. The sequence goes on from JAJLXB010000027.1 coordinate 291,748, forward strand.
CATATCAAGTTTACTGTGAATGCCACTTTGAAAGAGGATGAATGGTGGTCTGCGCTATCTGATTTCAGAAAGGATGAAAACCATCAAAAGGGTAAGTTTGGAAGTGTTCCTACCCCTACAGCCAATATGATTGATAGGAAATTAGTCAAGAAGCTATCTACGAGTAACAAAAGAAGATATACTATTTCAAATATGAACAAACTTGGAGTGTCATTATCCATGAGAACTAATAGAATTTTGAATTCTGACATTACTAGAACTATGGGTGAATCATCAGATACTGAGTCAGATATGTTTTCAGACGACGAGTCAGTTATGTCTATGAGCTCTTTAGCTAGTTCTAGAACTGGATCTATGTTGAATTTGAAACAACAACAACAACAAAATACAGGTTCGCTTAGTCCCATGCTAACTCCACAAACTTCTATAGGCAATTTTGCCACTGGACGTAGATCTAATTACATGACACAGCAACCATCATCAGATAATGCATCTCCGTTACAGCAACAACCATTGCCGTCTTCTCAGCAGCAATCACAACAGCAACTACTTCAGTCACAGAAATCGCCACAGTCCCAACAAACATCACAGGGTCAACCTTTATCATCGCAATCGTCAACACAGAATATGTTGCTATCACATAAACCTAGACCGCCTATACAGAGAAAGCTTACAAGATCAATGTTTTCAGCAGATACTGTACCCAAATCACAAATTTTTGAAAATGCAGTTGGTGACCAACCATCAATTATGTTTGTTCAAGATCCAGCTGATAAAGACACAAGAAGTAACAGTCATAATGGTAGTCGTGCCTCATCTATTAGAAAAGCTGACATTCATCATAATCATTCACTGAGTCATTTACATAGGCAATCTAAAGACGGTGGTAATAGCAGTGTATCCATGTCAACATTAGGTAATAAGAGAAACTCTGTTTCCTTCAACACGAACAACAATACCATGAACTATTCTACGACTAATATTGCTGAACCAGATGCAGAAGGGTCAATTGATGATGTTGATGAAGATACAGATAATTTGAAATTTTCATTTGATGAGATTACAACCAGAGCACAGTATATAATACTTAACGAAGTGATGCGTCAACAATCTAGTCAGAATACTGATATTATCTTCTCCACATTACCCTTACCGGATATAGGAACACATAAATCCGACGTTGACTCGCTGTCCTATGTTAGTGATTTAGAGATCTGGTGTGCTGATTTACCTCCTATTTTACTGATTAATGCAAAGACCATGACTGTCACTACTGCCTTGTGAAGATCTTTTCTGACAAACTTGTATATAAATGTGATTAGAGTTTATATTGTTAAAAGTTCCATCATTTCTAGAGGAAACCCCTACTAATCTTAAATTAGCAATCCATAAATTGAATTGAAGTGTATAACCAGTAATTTCAGTTCATTTGGAAAAGATTAAGTTTGAAAAAAAGGTAAATTTGAAGTTATGCATCTGTGTTCACGTGATGTGTCAGGTTTATCTTTATTCTTGAAACGTGCAGTGTGTAAGTTTCACAATTTTAGTGAGTAGCCATTTTACTAGACTCTTGAGTTAATGTCAATTCACTTATCAATTAACATAAAACAATATGGCAGAAGGCGGGAAGAGTGCATGTTTCAAGTCGGCCGAGACTTTTCTGGCAATGTCAAAATTAAGTAAATCAAGATTGTTATGCCATGCAGTCCAACGCAGCTTAGACATGAGGGAGGTGGAAACACAAGACCCCCAAAGCGGCTTGAATCATCCTTATCATCGGCCGAGATGTGTCAAATTTAGGAGATTATCTACTGAGCATAGATTAGCTTTTTTGCCAAGGGTGGTGCACCGGTGTAGTTGTTTCTTTTGAGAGGTGATTTAATGCTTTGTGGTGGATCACGCGGGCAATGGATTTACAGCCGCCGTGCGTGTATCACTAATTTTGCGATTGTCGACAAATTATATGGCATTCTAAATGATATTTATAAGTATATGAAAATATATATAAATTACCTTTCTTTTAGGAAGAAACAATAAGTAATAGATAGCTAAGTACACACTGGGTTGTGTGTCGCGTATATATAGAAAATTAATAAATATAATAAATATAATGCATTGATGTAGTCAAGGAATATTAATAATACGTGTTGTCTCGAGAAGAGCGAGCGACGTGCGAGCAGACGTGCCTAAGGATTAAGTGCTTGGTGGCAGGCTGGGCATAGAGAAGGTGCCTGCGTTAGATTGCTGTTTTGGTTCTGGCTGCCCCAGATTACGTAGTGTTTTGCTGACACTAAATTCTGCTAGGATCTACGAGTGTTACTAGTTTTACCTTCCTCACATATACCCAAAATGAAACTTGCCTAGGTTATTTGCTCCTCAAAGTTGGGACGAGCTCAAGTGACCTCGTAAATATTCACTGTGCATTCCATACTGTGTGGTTGTAGATGTATGTGTCGTAGAGGATCGCTCTCGCTCTTTATACAATTTTTGAGAGCTACAAATACATACACCAATCCTGAAGTTGGCTGTTTTCAACTTGGTAGGTCAAACATACCTTAAAGTACAGAATATTTATCTAAGTCATCCATCCATCAATGTCTGCTGCTGAAATAAGAAAATCCGATAGTGGTGTCAGCCGTGTCATCTAGCTACAACTAATTAAAAAGAGATACACAGCTCCGAAGAATATCTTCGAATTTCAGCTTTGACATCAATAAAGTCGGAGTTTTCTAGATTTAGAGACTAAATTGACCTTTTCTAGACATGAGTAAAACACAGGGAGTGCGCTGTCGTGCGTGGTTCAGGAAGAGATGTGAAAAGTGTTGAATTTAAGTAACATATTGGAGACCAAAAGGCATACAGAAAAGGGTTAATGCAAAGTTCCAGAACTGTAACAGAGACAAGGAGTGCAGGATATTTGCTCATTTTGTTAGGTAAATTTAGTGTGTTTCAACAGAATAACAGGTGGATTGCTCCTACTGGTGAGTATTAATTCAAGAGTTAGACTGAATAGACTAATTAATTTAAATCAAAGAATTGACTAATTTAGTTAATTAGTTAGGTTAGTTTGATAGTTATCAAATCATAGCACAGCTAGTCAGACAACCAAGCTTGTTGTCTTTAGTCGAGCGGCTCAAAACAGAGAAAAAACAAAGCACTGGCGCACCGAGTTTAATAGCGCAACCACCTTCCCAGATTTGGAGACTCCATCGGCGGCTCACGATGTCCGTTTCTCTCTCTGCTCTGCCAGTGAGAGACCCACCTAACAGATTGCCACTATGCTTATTCCGGTATCTTGCGGCATATATATATATATACAACTACAACCAGAAAATCATCAACTGTGTAAAGATTGTGGAAATGACAACACAGAGCAGCAAAGGGCGAGCTGATCTAGAGAGTCGTCGGGTGTTGGTTGATATCTGTATATGATGTCAGTGGATGGAGATAATAATAATTTACTTCATGGAGAAGGGACAGACAGCAACGAGAGGTGCAGCAGGCCGCTGAGGAATATCGCCAGAAGCGAGATGGAGAGACCACTGAAGCTTTGTCTAGTCCGCCCGCTCGCTGTCAGTGTCAGTGTCAGTGTCAATCGCCCGCCTCCGAGACTGGCGCTCCAGCGGCACCGTAACCCCTGAGCAACCATGTAGCTACTGGCTGCTTTCACTTGTGCTTCTGCTGCTGGTGCTGGTGAAGAAGGCAGCTTGAGGCAATACCACCCCATGGGTACTCTGTACATATAAACACTCAAACACTCAAACACTCAAACACTCAAACACATATAGCACAACGTATACTTTTCATATATATATATATATGCTCTGCTGCGAGTCGACCTAAGTATATCTCCTCGAAAAAACGGGATGCGTTGCGAACAGCGGCCACAGTGCGCCAGAGACCAAACTTAGACACCCGGACAAGCAGGATGAAAAAGTGTCAATTCAAAACTGCAGCTAGACGTTGGACAGCTCCGCAACCGGGACGCCATATCTCTCTGTCTTCCATCTTTATCGCTCTTTCCCTGTATCGTCAATCTCCCAAACCTTACTCACCCCCCTCCGTCTGCCAAAATCTTATAAATATTTCACTTGGTCCCCCCAATTGTACAGCTCTCCACCAGAATAATTACACCCTCCTTGTATCAACGTTTTTGCTCCTCTCTTTCCTTCCCTTCTCT